>JACBKR010002430.1:0-75565 GCA_014218235.1 Colocasia esculenta | reverse complement strand
TGTCTCCTAAACCACTCAATGATGGTGTGCTCTTGTTTACACGATTAAAATATCACAGAAAGTAGTGCATGCACATACTATATGATGCGAGAATAGAATAAGAAAGAAAAAAAACTGAAGAGAGAAGAAAGCAAGGAAGAAATATATAGGTGTTCATGACGAAAATAATAATAATAAAGGGTATTTAATGCGATGACATGATTTTTCCGGATCCGTGTTTGATGGTTTTGGAGTAGTGCTTGTAAGGCCTTGGGCCTTATTGGACTCTTAATGGGTCATTTTTGGAACAGTGCCTGTTGACGTCAAGCAATGTCGACGTCAACATGGAGGTTGAAGGCAAGAGTGTGCCGCTAACATGGTTTTGACGTCCATCGATGTGGACGTTTACTGAAGGTTCCAGAGTTTTTCTGTACCTTAAACTTGGCGGCTTGCGATGCTGCCGTCTAGGTTTGTCGATCGGTGCAGTTGACGACAACATATGGTGACGTCAACTGACCCGGACTGTGTTTTTATAAGGGACCCGAGACCCCCCTTTCTCCCCTTTTCCTCCTCTCCTTCCCACCACATTCACCACTCACCTTCTCCACCCCTTCTGGCGGCCTACGAGAGTTCGTGGGGAGGCTCTAGTGCTCGTGGAGGCGGCGGTTTGGTGGGAAACGACGGATTTGAAGGGCGGTTCTCACGGAAAACTCGTAGGAGATTAGTGCAAACTAGGGGTTTTTGGGTGTTCTCGTCACATTTTAAGGTAGGGACTTAACCCCTTAACTCCCTGTATGCAATGCCATGATTGTGTATGTGTGGTTTTGCATGAAATCAAGGTTTTGGGGAGGGTTTTGCCATGCCGGTTTTGGAGGTGTTTTTGCCAATCCAAGCATTGGATCGTGTTTTTCCGGCTTTATGATAGTAAGTTGTGATGAGGGGTAAGCGTTTCCCTTCATCCCACCGCAGATTTTTGGGCTGGATTACCCTTAGGATCAGTCTAGGGCCGTTTCAACTGCTGGAAGCTGAAGAACTTAACGTCAACATCAGTTGACGTTAGCTCTTCAGCTTAGGAACTTGACGGCATAAAAGCCTACCGTCAACTTGAGGTAAATGGCCAGCAAGTGGTCGTCTGCTTTTAGCAGACAGCCAGAATGCCGCCGTCTATCCACAAGTTGACGGCAAGCTATACGGCCGTCTATTCCTGGTTGGCGGCAATCGATGTTGCCGTCAACCCACAGGTAAGTCCCAGCAAGCTGAACTCCCTTCTCCGTGGTTCGTGGCGTAGACACGCGGTGTCTGATGATTAAATTATCTCCAATGTACTTTAAATAAATTACACATCTATTTTGGTGATTAACAAAACTATGATAAAGTTTTCTCTAACATAATTTATATGTGATTGAGCACAGGAAATAAATCAAGGAAATACAAGCAAAATTAGTAAGTACTTATCATGCATCCTATAGCTTTTACAGTTCAAAACATGAAAAATTCTAGGTACACATCGACTTTCTAGTTCCTGCAACAATTTCCTTAGAATTATAACGATTTCGATCCCAGAAACGATTCGCTAAGTGATCGCATCGATTTCGATCTCAGAACGATTCGCTAAGAGATCACATCAATTTCGAACTCAGAATGATTCGCTAAGAGATCACATCGATTTCGATCTCAGAATGATTCACCAGGTGATCGCATCGATTTCGATCTCAGAAACGATTCGCTAAGTGATCGCATCGATTTCGATCGTAGAGCAATTCGCTAAGAGATCACATCAATTTCGATCTCAGAACGATTTGCTAAGAGATCACATCGATTTCGATCTCAGAACGATTTGCCAGGTGATCGCATCGATTTTGATCTCGTAACGATTTGCTAAGTGATCGCATCGATTTCCATCTCATAATGATTTGGTCGTCGCATCGATTTGATAAGTGAGAACAACGATTTGCTCTCACAACGACTTGGTTCATAACGATTTGGTCGTCGCATCGAGTTGATAAGTGAGAATAACGATTTGCTCTCACAACGACTTGGTTCATAATGATTTGGTTGTCGCATCAATTTGATAAGTAAGAACAATGATTTGCTCTCACATCGATTTGGTGTTTATAACGATTCAATATAGCAAACAACGATTTGCTCACTACATCGACTCAATAAGTGAAATAACGATTTGCGTATAACGATTTGGTTATTCTAACGGTTTGCTCATAACGATTTGATTATAACGATTTGCCCATAATGATTTGCTTATAGTGTCATAACGATTTGTTATCTAGAACGATTTTGGTATAGATGCTTAACGATTTGTGCGTACAACGATTTGTTTACGAATAAGAACGATTCGCATAAACAATGACTCGTTTGCACAACGATTTCATAAGTCATGCTCAGAATGATTTTATGATTCATAACGACTTGATACTTTTAATAGGTTGAAAGTCAAAGTCTTCGCACATATCTCTATGACATCCATGCATTTATTATGACTGAATGTATCACTGCAATGCATGCATAGATATCTTGTACTCTTATGCTAATACTGGAAACATATTTTTAGAAGAGCAAAATGGCATTTCTATTTTGATGTATATTTCGTCTAACATTGACTGACAACAAAGACAGCATAGCTGTCCATGTTTTAGCATTTAATGTGTGTAGATCTCTGACAAGCACATCTCAATACAACATTGGACAAATGGAAGAGAAAAGGACATCGAGGAAGATCTTTCTTTGCATGGTACGTAAAGATCTGTTGAAGACCATACAGTCTACGTACACCAGCACTTAGAGACAACGGATACTTCAACGTTCAAATTTTCAAATGGAAGTCATACTGTTGCTCCAGAACAAAACATAGAGTTTACAACAATCTTTTACAAACCTTCTGCGAGCATCTGAAAGAGCGAAGCTTCATTCTTTTTGCTTTGTTTAGCTCTTAGCTCTCTACATCTAGTGTAGATCTTAGAGAGAGCATTTTGTATACTGAGAGAATTTTTCTTGTAGATCTTTTCCTCTCAGTCTTCGCTTCGGATCAAGTATTGTGGTATTAGCTTGGTCCAGGGGCATATCATCCCTTGAACACATCTTTGTGTTGTTCCCTTCGTGTTGAAGGAAGACCTGGGGGTTCCAAGGTGTTTATTTCCCTTCGTGTTGAAGGAAGACCTGGTGGGATCCAGGGGTTGTATTCCTCTTCGAATTGTGAAGAGAAGACCAGCTGTGACTGGGTGTGTATGTGTCCTTGAGGGGGACTGTACCCTTGGATAGTGGAATCCTGAGTTGTTGCTTAGGGACTAGACGTAGGACTCCTGTGGATAGGAGGTCCGAACTAGGATAAAATCCTGTGCAGTGTGTGTGTGCTTACCTTGTGTTTGCTATCTTCCTTTTACTAACACTAACAGTCATCGAAGTGTGTTTGTGTGAATGTTTTTGTGAACAGGTTTAGGTATTAAATTTTAAGAATCCCATTCACCCCCCCCCCCCCTCTGGGCTTGCTAGCTGGGCAACAAGTGGTATCAGAGCTAGTCTCTTCGACAAAGAAGAAGATCCATCGATCTGAAGAGAAAAGATCAAATGGCAGCCCAAGGTCATTTCGAAGGTCAGTCTGTAAACCGACCTCCTCTATTTGATGGTGAGGACTATACCTACTCGAAGACCAGGATGGAGTACTTCCTACAAGGATTCGATTTTAAAATATGGTCCATAATAGAAGAAGGTGATCTAGTTATTCTAAACAATAGACAAAACTGGACAGAAGATGATAGAAAGAAGATTTCTCTTAACTGCAAAGCTAAGAGCATATTATGCTATGCACTTAGCAAGAAAGAGTTTAATAGAGTTTCAACTTGCAAATCAGCGATGGAAATGTGGGAGAAGCTTAGAATCACGTACAAATGGACAGATAAAGTAAAAGAGACCAGAATAGATATTCTGGTAACACAGTATGAAAGGTTCCAGATGCAGCCAGGAGAGTCAATAACTCAGATGTTTAGCAGATTTACAGATATCACAAACGGGTTGGCTAGTCTAGGAAAAAGCTATGAAATGGGAGATATGGTCAGGAAGATCTTAAGATCCTTACCAGCCTCGTGGAATCCAAAGTGACAGCAATAGAAAAGGCCAATGACTTAAAGAGAATGTCATTAGAAAAACTCATTGGGTCACTCATGGCTCATGAGATCGACATGGAGCTCAACTCTCTGGCCCGATCCGCAAGGTCCAATTATCAATCTCGACCCAAAAGGCGAAATCCCATTTCTCAAACAAGAGCCACCTACAAGAGACCTAGTTATCAAATAGGGCCCACGAAGCACTATGAGCACATGATCCGCCATCCCAAGAGTGAGGCCCTTATCTCAAAGTCAATGCCAAGAAGATAGCTTGGGCTACAATGAAGCTCCCGAGATAATGGCATGCGCTAAAGTAGAAAGTTATGCCCGTTTGAGCGAAGAGATGTCCGTATGCGATCGCATCGACGGCCCGCGACCACGCTCCCGGAGAGGAATTTTATGCCGGACCGGAAATCTCTGAATGCGACCTTTTACCGACCGGGTCGAAGTGCCGATTTTGAATTGGGGCCTCGAGGGTGTTTCCGACCCCCGGCGAACAGATATCTGTGTCCGATCGAAGGGTACAGCTGTCGGTGTACTAGGATTTTAGGCGGAATGGGGATTGCTATTCTTTCTACTTCTCAAGGTATAATGACAGATCGAGAAGCTCGCTTAGAGGAGTTGGGGGAGAAATTCTGTGTTTATTATGGTGATCCTTTTCCTAGGGCATCCTAATTTGATTTCTAACTTCTCGGTTGTGAAAAGAATGAAAAGAAAAAGAGAGGAAAAGTGAGTTATATGACTGCTCCCCCATTAATTGATACTTCAAGGGGGATTCCCCGGAATAAAAAAAAAAACAAAAATGGATGATGAAATTAATTGTGAAATGCTTCTGTAGATTAACTTAGTCTTAGGTAAATTAATTGTGAAATGCTTCTGTAGAATGTCCACTATCTGTTTTACATCTTCTATCCGAAAATATTCAATTTTCATAAGATCTTCTTGACTGTTACTCAAAAGGTCCAATAATGTATGTATATTGGACCTTTTGAGACAATTATAGGTCCTGGAAGGCAATTCTGATTGGTCAATAAAAATACATTTCAATGCAATTTCTTTTTTGTTTTTCTTTAGATTAGCTAATCTATCATGAAAGGTAAAAAGGGGTAAAGTAAATCTGCTTTTATTTTCTTCGAAATTAATGTCCTTTTCCTCTGCATGTAGAAAAGGAATAAATAAATCAATCAAATTACGAGAAGCTTCGTGGAGTGCTTCTTTAGGAGTTAAACTTCCATTTGTCCATATTTCTAGAAAAAGGATCTCTTGTTTTTCATTTCCATTCCCATAAGAATAAATACTATGATTCGCATTTCGAACAGGCATGGATACAGCATCTATAGGATAACTTCCATCTTGAGAGTTATTTGTGGGTCTCATACGATATCCACGATCTCAAGTAAACCGCGTACAGAAGTCAAAGCTTTAGCTCAAAATATACATATGTCTGTTTTCAAGGCACGAAGAGTAATTGATCAAATTCGCGGACGTTCCTATGAAGAAACACTTATGATACTGGAACTCATGCCTTATCGAGCATCCTTTCCTATTTTAAAATTGGTTTATTCTGCAGCAGCTAATGCTAACGATCTGGGTTTGAACGAAGCGGATTCATTCATTAGTAAAGCCGAAGTTAATGGGGGTACCCTTGTAAAAAGGTTGAGACCTAGGGCTAGAGGGCGCAGTTATCTAATAAAACGACCTACCTGTCATATAACAATTGTATTGAAGGATAAATCTAAAAAAATCTAAATATGAGTCTAAGATTTAGATTCATATTTAGAAATAACATATGGATGGCAAAATAATAGAATAATATGGGACAAAAAATAAATCCACTTGGTTTCAGACTTGGTACAACCCAAAATCATCATTCCTTTTGGTTCGCACAACCAAAAAGTTTTTCCATGGGTCTCCAGGAAGATGAAAAAATACGAGATTGTATCAAGAATTATGTACAAAAAAATATGAGAATATCCTCGGGTTTCGAAGGAATTGCGCGTATAGAAATTCAAAAAAGAATCGATCTTATTCAGGTCATAATCCATATTGGATTCCCAAATTTATTAATAGAGGGTCGAAGACGAGGAATCGAAGAATTACAAACAAATGTACAAAAAGAGTTGAATTCTGTAAACCGGAGACTCAACATTGCTATCACAAGAGTTGAAAAACCTTATGGACAACCTAATATTCTGGCAGAATACATAGCTTTACAGTTAAAAAATAGAGTTTCGTTTCGAAAAGCAATGAAAAAAGCTATTGAATTAACTGAGCAAACAGATACAAAAGGAATTCAAATACAAATTGCAGGGCGTATCGACGGAAAAGAAATTGCACGTGTCGAATGGATCAGAGAAGGTAGGGTTCCCCTACAAACGATTCGCGCTAAAATTGATCATTGTTCCTATACAGTTCGAACTATCTATGGAGTATTAGGCATAAAAATTTGGATATTTGTAGACGGAAAATAATGGACCTTTATTTATCTTATTATTCTATCCAGTGATAGAACAAAAAATGAAAAACTGTTTTATTTTCCTCCTGTTTGTTGAATCAAATATGAGCTTAATTCTTTTAATTCTATAGGGATGAATAAAAATTTGATTTACATTTTGGTAGATGCTAGTAGAATGCTATGTTGTGTGACTCGTTGTCTTGGTTTTTCTTTAGAGTCAGGATAAAAAAAATAGACTGACTACTATTATGAACTAGTAACTATAGAAACAAATAACCAACTTATGGCTTCGTATTGTCGAGATCCCCCAAACAGTCACTATATGAGGTATCGATCATATAGTTGTAGCAACTGCAAATTAAAAAAAAAAAAAGAAATTGGATTCCGGGTTGTGAATAAAAAGGGGATGTAGATAAATTAAATGGAAAGACGATAGATAGAAAGAAAAAAATATAACGCACGCTCCGGGGCGGAATTTCGGCCCCGGAACAGAATTCTATGAAACCAGCGCCCTATCGACCGTCTCGGAGTGCCGATTCTGAATTGTGGTCACATTAGCGATTCCGATGCCCGGGCGGAAAGTTATGCACAGTTCTTTGGCTGAAGGGGTGGGAATAAACCAGAGGGGGTGACTATATCGGCGATGTTCGAGCACCCATATCAACGACCTCGGGAGGAGATCTCGCGAAGAATTGAACACGACTTCCGATCACCGTGACAGACCGGCTCCGTGTGTGGGCTCCGCCAGTGATTCGCGTAATCGAGGGAGTCGCTACTATTAGAAAACCTTGAAATCGGGGAGATCGTCGGCTAGAATCGCAATTTCGGAGTGTGTAACGAAGGTTTTTGTACCCCAAAACGACATCTTATCGCCCTAGGCAATAAGAGGGCATCGGGCGTCTCTGAGTGCCGATTTTGAATTGTGGTCTTATAAGCAATTCCGATAACCGAGTAGAAAGTTATGCCAGTTTGAGCGAAGAGGTGTCCATATGCAATCGCATCGTCGGCCCGCGACCACGCTCCCGGAGAGGAATTTTGCGCCGGACCGGAAATCTTCGAATGCGACCTTTTACCGACAGGGTTGAAGTGCCGATTCCAAATTGGGGGATCACGGATGGTTCCGACCCCCAGGCGAACAAATATCTGTGTCCGATCGAAGGGTACGGTTGTCGGTGTACTATAATGCACGCTCCAGGGGGAATCCCGGCCCCGAAACAGAATTCCACGAAACCATCGCCCTATCGACCGTCTCGGAGTGCCGATTCTGAATTGTGGTCACATTAGCGATTCCGATGCCGGGCGGAAAGTTATGCACAGTTCTTTGGCTGAAGGGGTGGGAATAAACTAGAGGGGGTGAGTATATCGGCGATGTTCGAGCACCATATCAACGACCTCGGGAGGAGATCTCGCGAAGACTTGAACACGACTTTCGATCACCGTGACAGGCCGGCTCCGTGTGTGGGCTCCGCCAGCGATTCGCGTAATTGAGGGAGTCGCTACTATTAGAAAACCTTGAAATCGGGGAGATCGTCGGCTAGAATCGCAATTTTGGAGTGCGAAACGAAGGTTTTTGTACCACGAAACGACGTCTTATCACCCTAGGCAATAAGGGGGCGTCAGACGTCTCTGAGTGGCGATTCCGAATTGTGGTCTTATAAGCAATTCCGATAACCGAGTAGAAAGTTATGCCTGTTTGAGCGAAGAGGTGTCCGTATGCGATCGCATCGACAGCCCGCGACCACGCTCTCGGAGTGGAATTTTGTGCCGGACCAGAAATCTCTGAATGCGACCTTTCACCGGCTGGGTCGAAGTGCCGATTCCGAATTGGGGCCTCGCGGGTGGTTCCGACCCCCGGGCGAACAGATATCTGCGTCTGATCGAAGGGTACGGTTGTCGGTGTACTATAACGCACGCTCCGGGGCGGAATTTCGGCCTCGGAACATAATTCCGCGAAACCATCGCCCTATCGACCGTCTCAGAGTGCCGATTCTGAATTGTGGTCACATTAGTGATTCCGATGCCGGGCCGAAAGTTATGCAGAGTTCTTTGGCAGAAGGGGTGGGAATAAACTAGGGGGGGTGATTATATCGGCGATGTTCGAGCACCCATATCAATGACCTCGGGAGGAGATCTCGCGAAGAGTTGAACACGACTTCTGATTACCTTGATAGGCCAGCTCCGGGTGTGGCTCCGCCAGCGATTCGCGTAATCGAGGGAGTCGCTACTATTAGAAAACCCTAAAATTGGGGAGATCGTCGGCTAGAATCGCAATTTTAGAGTGCGAGACGAAGGTTTTTGGACCCCGAAATGATATCTTAAACCCTAGGCAATAAGGGGGATCGGGCGTCTCTGAGTGCCGATTCTGAATTGTGGTCTTATAAGCAATTTCGATAACTGAGTAGAAAGTTATGCGGGTTTGAGTGAAGAGGTGTCCGTATGCGATCGCATCGACAGCTCGCAACCACGCTCCCGGTGAGGAATTTTGCGCGGGACAGGAAATCTCCGAATGTGACCTTTTATCGACCGGGTCGAAGTGCCGATTCCGAATGGTGCCTCGCGGGTGGTTCCGACCCCCGGGCGAACAAATATCTGCGTCCGATCGAAGGGTACGGTTGTCGGTGTACTATAACGCACGCTTCGGGGCAGAATTTCGGCCCCGGAACGGAATTCCGTGAAACCAGCACCCTATCGACCGTCTCGGAGTGCCGATTCCGAATTGTGGTCACATTAGCGATACCGATGCCCGGGCGGAAAGTTATGCACAGTTCTTTGGCTGAAGGGGTGGGAATAAACTAGAGGCGGTGACTATATCGACGATGTTCGAGCACCCATATCGACGACCTCGGGAGGAGATCTCGCGAAGACTTGAACACGACTTTCGATCACCGTGACAGGCCGGCTCTGTGTGTGGGCTCCGCTAGCGATTCGCGTAATCAAGGGAGTCGCTACTATTAGAAAACTCTGAAATCGGAGAGATCATCGGCTAGAATCGTAATTTCAGAGTGCGAGACAAAGGATTTTGTACCCCGAAACGACGTCTTATCGCGCTAGGCAATAGGGGTGCGTCGGGCGTCTCTAAGTGCTGATTCCGAATTGTGGTCTTATAAGCAATTCCGATAACTGAGTAGAAAGTTATGCCCGTTTGAGCGAAGAGATGTTCGTATGCGATCGCATCGGGCCCGCGACCACGCTCTCAGAGAGGAATTTTACGCCAGACCGGAAATCTCTAAATGTGACCTTTTACCGACCGGGTCGAAGTGCCGATTCCGAATTGGGGCCTCGCGGGTGGTTCCGACCCACGGGCGAACAGATATCTGCGTCCGATCGAAGGGTACGGTTGTCGGTGTGTACTATAACGCACGCTCCGGGGCGGAATTTCGGCCCCGGAACAAAATTCCGCGAAACCAGTGCCCTATGGACCGTCTCGGAGTACTGATTCCGAAATGTGGTCACAATAGCGATTCCGATACCCGGGAGGAAGTTATGAACAGTTCTTTGGCTGAAGGGGTGGGAATAAACTAGAGGGGGTGACTATATCGGCGATGTTCGAGCACCCATATCAACGACCTCGGGAGGAGATCTCGCGAAGAGTTGAACACGACTTCCGATCGCCGTGACAGGCCGGCTCTGTGTGTGGGCTCCGCTAGCGATTCGCGTAATCAAGGGAGTCGCTACTATTAGAAAACCTTGAAATCGGGGAGATCGTCTGCTAGAATTGTAATTTTAGAGTGCGAAACGAAGATTTTTGTACCCCAAAACGATGTTTTATCGCCCTAGGCAATAAGGGGGCGTCGAGCGTCTCTGAGTGCCGATTTCGAATTGTGGTCTTATAAGCAATTCCCATAACCGAGTAGAAAGTTATGCCAGTTTGAGCGAAGGGGTGTCCGTATGCGATCGCATCGACGGCCCGCGACCACGCTCCCGAAGAGGATTTTACGCCGGACCGGAAATCTCCAAATGCGACCTTTTACCGACCAGGTCGAAGTGCCGATTCCGAATTGGGGCCTCGCGGGTGGTTCCGACCCCGGGTGAACAGATATCTGCTTCCGATCGCTTGTCGGTGTACTATAACGCACGCTCCGGGGCGGTAATTTCGGCCCCGAAACGGAATACTGCGAATCAGCGCCCTTTCGACCGTCTCGGAGTGCCGATTCCAAATTGTGGTCACATTAGCAATTCCGATGCCCGGACGGACAGTTATGTACAGTTCTTTGGCTGAAGGGGTGGGAATAAACTAGAGGGGGTGACTATATCGGCGATGTTCGAGCACCCATATCAACGAGATCGGGAGGAGCTCTCACGAAGAGTTGAACACGACTTCCGATCGCTGTGAAGGGTCGGCTCCGTGTGTGGGCTCCGCCAGCGATTCGCGTAATCGAGTGAGTCGCTACTATTAGAAAAACCTGAAATCGGAGAGATCATCGGCTAGAATCGCAATTTCAGAGTGCGAAACAAAGGTTTTGTACCCCAAAACGATGTCTTATCGCCCTCGGCAATAACGCGGCATCGGGCGTCTCTGAGTGCCGATTCTGAATTGTGGTCTTATATAAGCAATTCCGATAACCGAGTAGAAAGTTATGCCCGTTGAGCGAAGAGGTGTTCGTATGCGATCGCATCGACGGCCCGCGACCACACTCCCGGAGAGGAATTTTGCACCGGACCGGAAATCTCTGAATGCGACCTTTTACCGACCGGTTCGAAGTGCCGATTCCGAATTGGGGCATCGCAGGTGGTTCTGACCCCCGGGCGAACAGATATCTGCGTCGATGGAAGGGTACGGTTGCGGTGTACTATAACGCACGCTCCGGGGCAGAATTTCGGCCCCAGAGCAGAATTTCGCGAAACCAGCGCCCTATCGACCGTCTCGGAGTACCGATTCCGAATTGTGGTCACAATAGCAATTCCTATGCCCGGGCGGAAGTTATGCACAGTTCTTTGGCTGAAGGGGTGGAATAAACTAGAGGGGGTGAGTACATTGGCGATGTTCGAGCACCATATCAACGACCTCGGGAAGAGATCTCGCGAAGAGTTGAACATGACTTCTGATCGACGTGACAGGCCGGCTCTGTGTGTGGGCTCCGCCAGCGATTCGCGTAATCGAGGGAATCTCTACTATTAGAAAACCTTGAAATCGGAGAGATGGTCGGCTAGAATCACAATTTCGGGGTGCGAGATGAAGGTTTTTGGACCCCGAAACGACATCTTATCGCCCTAGGCAATATGCGGGTGTCGGGCGTCTCTGAGTGCCGATTCCGAATTGTGGTCTTATAAGCAATTCCGATAACCGAGTAGAAAGTTATCCCCTTTTAAGCGAAGAGGTGTCCGTATGCGATCGCATCGACGGCCCACGACCACGCTTCCGGAGTGGAATTTTGCGCCGGACCGGGGAAATCTCCGAATGCGACCTTTTACCGACGGGTCGAAGTGCCGATTCCGAATGGGGGCTCGCGGGTGGTTCCGACCCCCAGGCGAACAGATATCTGCATCCGATCGAAGGGCACAGTTGTCGGTGTACGTACTATAACGCACGCTACGGGCGGAATTTCGGCATCTGAATGGAATTCCGTGAAACAAGCGCCCTATCGACAATCTCAGAGTGCCGATTTTGAATTGTGGTCACATTAGCGATTCCAATGCTTGAGCGGAAAGTTATGCACAGTTCTTTGGCTGAAGGGGGGGGGGGGAATAAACTAGAGGGGGTGACTATATCGGCGATGTTCGAGCACCATATCAACAACCTCAGGAGGAGATCACGCGAACAGTTGAACACGACTTCCGATCGCCGTGAAAGGTCGGCTCCGTGTGTGGGCTCCGCAGTGATTCGCGCAATCGATGGAGTCGCTACTATTAGAAAACCTTGAAAACAGGGGATCGTCGGCTAGAATACCAATTTCGGAGTGCGAGATGAAGGTTTTTGTACTTCAAAACGACATCTTATCGCCCTACAAAATAACAGGCGTCGGGCATCTCTGAGTGCCGATTCCGAATTGTGGTCTTATAAGCAATTCCCATAACCGAGTAGAAAGTTATGCCATTTGAGCGCGAGAGGTGTCCGTATGCGATCGCATCGACGGCCAGCGACCACGCTCCCGGAGAGGAATTTTACGCCGGACCGGAAATCTCCGAATGTGACCTTTTACTGAACGGGTCGAAGTGCCGATTCCGAATTGGTGACTAGCGGGTGGTTCCGACCTCCAGGCGAACAGTTATATGCGTCCGATCGAAGGGTACGACTGTCGGTGTACTATAACGCACGCTCCGGGGCGGAATTTCGGCCCCGGAAGGGCATTCCGCGAAACCAGCGCCCTATCGACCGTCTCGGAGTGCCGATTCCGACTTGTGGTCACATAATGACTCCGATGCCCGGGCGGAAAGTTCTGCACAGTTCTTTGGCTGAAGGGGTGGGAATAAACTAGAGGAGGTGACAATATCGGCGATGTTCGAGCACTCATATCAACGACCTCGGGAAGAGATCTCGCGAAGAGTTGAACACGACTTCTGATCACTGTGACCGGCCGGCTCCGTGTGTGGGCTCCGCCAGGCATTTGCGTAATCGAGGGAGTCGCTACTATTAGAAAACCTTGAAATCAGGGAGAACGTCGGCTAGAATAGCTATTTCGGAGTGCGACACAAAGGTTTTTGGACCCCGAAATGACGTCTTATCACCCTAGGCAATAAGGGAGCGTCGGGCATCTCTGAGTGCTGATTCCAAATTGTGGTCTTATAAGCAATTTCGATAACCGAGTAGAAAGTTATGCCTGTTTGAGCGAAGAGGTGTCCGTATGCGATCGCATCGACGATCCGCGACCACGCTCCCGGAGAGGAATTTTGCGCCAGACCGGAAATCTCTGAATGCGACCTTTTACCGACCGGGTCGAAGTGCCGATTCCGAATTAGGGCCTCGCGGGTGGTTCCGACCCCCGGGCGAACAGATATCTACGTCCGATCGCTTATCGGTGTACTATAACGCACGCTCTGAGGAGGAATTTCGGCCCCGAAACGGAATTCCGCGAAACCAGCGCCCTATCGACCGTCTCGGAGTGTCGATTCCGAATTGTGGTCACATTAGCGATTCCGATGCCCGGGCGGAAAGTTATGCACAGTTCTTTGGCTGAATGGGTGAGAATAAACTAGAGGGGGTGACTATATCGGCGATGTTCGAGCACCCATATCAATGACATCGGGAGGAGCTCTCGCAAAGAGTTGAACACGACTTCCGATCGCCGTGACAGGCCGTCTCCGTGTGTGGGCTCTGCCAGCGATTCGCGTAATCGAGAGAGTCGCTACTATTAGAAAATCTTGAAATTGGAGAGGTGGTCGGCTAGAATCGCAATTTCGGAGTGCGAGACGAAGGTTTTTGGACCCCGAAACGACATCTTATCGCCCTAGGCAATATGGGGGCGTCGGGCGTCTCTGAGTGCCAATTCCGAATTTGGTCACATTAGCGATTCTGATGCCCAGGCGGAAAGTTATGCACAGTTCTTTGGCTAAAGGGGTGAGAATAACCAGAGGGGATAACTATATCGGCGATGTTCGAGCACCCATATCAATGACATTTGGAGGAGCTCTCGCAAAGAGTTGAACACGACTTCCGATCGCCGTGAAGGTCGGCTCTGTGTGTGGGCCTCGCCAGCGATTCGCGTAATCGAGTGAGTCGCTACTATTAGAAAAACCTGAAATCGGGGAGATCATCGGCTAGAATTGCAATTTCGGAGTGCGAAACGAAGATTTTTGTACCCCGAAATGACGTATTATCACCCTAGGCAATAAGGGGCATCGGGCGTCTCTGTGTGCCGATTCTAATTGTGGTCTTTTAAGCAATTCTGATAACCGATTAGAAAGTTATGCCCGTTTGAGCGAAGAGGTGTCCGTATGCGATCGCATCGACGGCCCGCGACCACACACCTGGAGAGGAGAAAATTGCACCGGACCGGAAATCTCCGAATGTGACCTTTTACCGACGGGTCGATGTGCCGATTCCGAATTGGGGCCTCGCGGGTGGTTCTGACCCCGGGCGAATAGATATCTGCGTCTGATCGAAGGGTACGGTTGTCGGTGTACTATAACGCACGCTCCGGGGCGGAATTTCGGCCCCGGAGCAGAATTCTGCGAAACCAACACCCTATTGACCGTCTCGGAGTGCCGATTCCGAATTGTGGTCACATTAGGATTCTTATGTCCGGGCGGAATGTTATGCACAGTTTTGGCTGAAGGGGTGGGAATAAACTTGAGGGGGGGATATATCGGCGATGTTCGAGCACCCATATCAACGACCTCGGGAGGAGATCTCGCGAAGAGTTGAACACGACTTCCGATCGCCGTGACAGGCCGGCTCCGTGTGTGGGCTCCGCCAGCGATTCGCGTAATCGAGAGGGTCGCTACTATTAGAAAACCTTGAAATTGGAGAGATGGTCGGCTAGAATCGCAATTTCGGAGTGCGAGACGAAGGTTTTTGGACCCCGAAATGACATCATATTGCCCTAGGCGATATGGGGGCGTCGGGCGTCTCTGAGAGAGCCGATTCCGAATTGTGGTCTTATAAGCAATTCCGATAACCGAGTAGAAAGTTATGCCCGTTTGAGCGAAGAGGTGTCCGTATGCGATCGCATCGACGGCCCGCGACCACGCTCCCAGAGAGGAACTTGCACCGGACGGAAATCTCCAAATGCGACCTTTTACCGACGGGTCGAAGTGCCGTTCTGAATTGGGGCCTCGCGGGTGGTTCCGACCCCGGCGGCGAACAGATATCTGCGTCCGATCGAAGGCACGGTGTCGGTGTACTATAACGCACGATCCGGGTCGGAATTTCGGCCCCGGCCCCGGAATGGAATTCTGCGAAACCAGCGCCCTATCGACCGTCTCGGAGTGCGATTCCAAATTGTGTTCACATTAGCGATTCCAATGCCTGCGCGGAAAGTTATGCACAGCTTTTGGTGAAGGGGTGGGAATAAACTAGAGGGGGTGACTATATCGGCGATGTTCGAGCACCCATATCAACGACCTCGGGAGCAGCTCTCGCGAAGAGTTGAACACGACTTCCGATCGCCGTCATAGGCCGGCTCGTATGTGGGCTCCGCCTGTATTCTCATAATCGAGGGGTCGCTACTATTAGAAAACCTTGAAATCAAGGAGATCGTCGGCTAGAATCACAATTTCAGAGTGCGAGACTAAGATTTTTTGATCCCGAACGACGTCTTAGGCGATAAGGGAGCGTCAGGCGTCACTGAGTGCCGATTCCGAATTGTGGTCTTATAAGCAATTCCGATAATCGAGTAGAAAGTTATGCCGTTTGAGTGAAGAGGTGTCCGTATGCGATCGCATCGACGGCCCGTGACCACGCTCCCGGAGAGGAATTTTGCACCGGACCGGAAATCTCCGAATGCGACCTTTTACCGACCGGATTGAAGTGCCGAATCCAAATTGGGGCCTCGCGGGTGGTTCCGACGCCCGGGCGAACAGATATCTGCGTCCGATCGAAGGGTACGGTTGTCGGTGTACTATAACGCACCCTTCGGGGTGGAATTTCGGCCCTGGAAATGAATTCCGCGAAACCGGTACCCTATCGACCGTCTCGGAGTGCCGATTTCGAATTGTGGTCACATTAGCGATTCCGAAGCCCGAACGGAAAGTTATGCACAGTTCTTTGGCTGAAGGGGTGGGAATAAACTAGAGGGGGTGACTATATCAGCGATGTTCGAGCACCCATATCAACGACATCGGGAGGAGCTCTCGCGAAGAGTTGAACATGACTTCCGATCGCAGTGAAGGTCGGCTCCGTGTGTGGGCTCCGTCAGCGATTCGCGTAATCGATGGAGTCGTACTATTAGAAAACATTGAAATCAGGGAGATCGTCGGCTAGAATTACAATTTCGGAGTGCGAGACGAAGGTTTTTAGACCCCGAAACGACATCTTATCGCCCAAGGAAATAACGGGGCGTCGGGCATCTCAGAGTGCCGATTCCGAATTGTGGTATTATAAGCAATTCCGATAATCGAGTAGAAAGTTATGCCCGTTTGAGCGAAGAGGTCCGTATGCGATCGCATCGACGGCCCGCGACCACACTCCCAGAGAGAGGAATTTTGCGCCGGACCGGAAATCTCCGAATGCGACCTTTTACCGACCGGGTGGAAGTGCCGATTCCGTACTGAGGCCTCGCGGGTGGTTCCGACCCCCGGGCGAACAGATATCTCCGTTCGATCGAAGGATATGGTTGTCGGTGTACTATAAAGCACGCTCCGGGGCGGAATTTCGGCCCTGGAACAGAATTACGTGAAACCAGCGCCCTATCGACCGTTTCGGAGTGCCGATTCCGAATTGTAGTCACATTATCGATTCCGATGCCCGGGCGGAAATTATGCACAGTTCTTTGGCTGAAGGGGTGGGAATAAACTAGAGGGGGTGACTATATAGGCGATGTTCGAGCACCCATATCAACGACCTCGGGAGGACTCTCGCGAAGAGTTGAATACAACTTCTGATCGCCATGACCGGCCGGCTCCGTGTGTGCACTCCGCCAGCGATTCGCGTAATCGAGGGAGTCGGTACTATTAGAAATCCTTGAAATCATGGAGATCGTTGGCTAGAATCGCTATTTCGGAGTGTGAGACGAAGGTTTTTGGACCCCGAAACGACGTCTTATTGCCCAAGGCAATAAGGGGGCGTCGGGCATCTGAGTGCCGAATTGTGGTCTTATAAGCAATTCCGATAATCGAGTAGAAAGTTATGCCCGTTTGAGCGAAGAGGTGTCCGTATGCGATCGCATCGACGGCCCGCGACCACGCTCCGGAGAGGAATATTGCGCTGGACCGGAAATCTCCGAATGCGACCTTTTACTGATCGGGTCGAAGTGCCGATTCCAAATTGGGGCCTCACGCGTGGTTCCGACCCCGGGTGAACAGATATCTGCGTCCGATCGAAGGGCACGGTTGTCGGTGTACTAAACGTACGCTTCGGGGCGAAATTTCGGCCCGGAATGGAATTCCACGAAACGGCGCTATCGACCGTCCAGAGTGCCGACCAATTCAAATTGTGGTACATTAGCGATTTCGATGCCCAGGCGTAAAGTTATGCACAGTTCTTTGGAAGGGGGGTGGAATAAACTATAGGGGCTGACTATATCGGCGATGTCGAGCACCCATATCAACGACCTCGGGGGAGATCTCGCGAAGAGTTGAACACGACTTCGATCGCCGTGACAGGCCGGTCCGCTGTGGGGGCTCCGCCAGTGATTCGCGTAATGGAGCGAGTCGCTACTATTAGAAACTTGAAATTAGATAGATGGTCGGCTAGAATCGTAATTTCGGAGTTGCGAGATGAAGGTTTTGGACCCCGAAAGACATCGTATCGCCCTAGGCAATATGGGCCATCGGGCTTCTCTGAGTGTCGATTCCGAATTGTGGTCTTATAAGCAATTCCGATAACCGAGTAGAAAGTTATGCCGTTTGAGCGAAGAGGTGTCCGTATGCGATCGCATCGACGGCCTGCGACCACGCTTCCGGAGAGGAATTTTGCACCGGACCGGAAATCTCCAAATGCTACCTTTTACCGACCGGGGTCGAAGTGTTGATTCTGAATTGGGGCCTCGTGGGTGGTTCCGACCCCGGGCGAACAGATATCTGCGTCCGAGACGAAGGGCACGGTTGTCGGTGTTCTATAACGCACGACGCTCCGGGTCGGAATTTCGGCCCGCAATGGAATTCTGCGAAACCAGCGCCCTATCGACCGTCTCGGAGTGCCGATTCCGAATTGTGTTCACATTAGCAATTCCAATGCCTGGGCGGAAAGTTATGCACAGTTTCTTTGGCTGAAGGGGTGGGATAAACTAGAGGGGTGGGACTATATCGTCGATGTTCGAGCACCCATATCAACGACTTCGGGAGGAGCTCTCGCGAAGAGTTGAACACGACTTCCGATCGCCGTCACAGGCCGGCTCGTATGTGGGCTCCGCCTGTGATTCTCATAATCGAGGGAGTCGCTACTATTAGAAAACCTTGAAATCAGGAGATCGTCGGCTAGAATCACAATTTCAGAGTGCGAGACTAAGGTTTTTTGATCCCGAAACGACGTTTAGGCGATAAGGAGCGTCAGGCGTCACTGAGTGCCGATCCGAATTGTGGTCTTATAAGCAATTCCGATATCGAGTAGAATGTTATGCCCGTTTGAGTGAAGAGGTGTCCGTATGCGATCGCATCGACGACCGTGACCACGCTCCCGGAGAGGATTTTTGCCGGACCGGAAATCTCCGAATGCGACCTTTTTGACGGGTCGAAGTGCCGAATCCAAATTGGGGCCTGCGGTGGTTCCGACGCCCGAGCGAACAGATATCTGCGTACCGATCGAAGGGTACGATTGTCGGGATATAAAAGCACGCTTCGGGGCGGAATTTCGGCCCCGGAAATGAATTCCGCGAACCGGTACCCTATCGACCGTCTCGGAGTGCCGATTTCGAATTGTGGTCACATTAGCGATTCCGAAGCCCGAACGGAAAGTTATGCACAGTTCTTTGGCTGAAGGGGTGGGAATAAACTAGAGGGGGTGACTATATCAGCGATGTTCGACCACCCATATCAATGACATTGGGAGGAGCTCTCGCGAAGAGTTGAACACGACTTCCGATCGCTGTGACAGGCCGGCTCCGTGTGTGGGCTCCCCCAGAGATTCTCGTAATCGAGGGAGTCGCTACTATTAGAAAAACTTGAAATCGGAGAGGATCGATTGCTAGAATCGTAATTTCGGAGTGCGAAGACGAGGTTTTTGGACCCCGAAACGTCGTCTTATCGCCCTAGGCAATAAGGGCCATCGGGCTTTCTGAGTGTCTATTCCGATTGTGATATTATAAGCAATTCCGATAACCGAGTAGAAAGTTAGCCCGTTTTGAGCGAAGAGGTGTCCGTATGCGATCGCATCGACGGACCGCGACCCCACGCCCGGAGGAATTTTGCGCCGAAACGAAAATCTCCGAATGCGACCTTTACCGAAGGTCGGGTCGTGTCCGATTCCGAATTGGGGACTCGCGGGTGGTTCCGACTGAAGGGGCGAACAGAATCTGTCGGTCGGATCGAAGGGTACGGTTGTCGTTGTACTATAAAGCACGCCTAAGTGCCGATTACGTATTGGGGCCTCGTGGGTGGTTCCGACCCGGGCGAACAGATATCTGCATCGATCGAAGGATACGGTTGCGGTTTGTACTATAACGCAAGCTCCGGGGCGGAATTCGGCCCTGGAGCAGAATTCGGGAAACCAATGCCCTATCGACCGTCTCGGAGTGCGATTCTGAATGTGGTCACATTAGCGATTCCGATGCCGGGCGGGAAAGTTATGCACAGTTCTTTGGCTGAGGGGTGGGAATAGACTAGATGGGGTGACTATATCGGCAATGTTCGAGCACCATATCAACGACCTCGGAGGAGATATCGCGAACAGTTGAACACGACTTCGATCGCCGTGACAGGCCGGCTCCATGTGTGGGTCCGCCAGATTCGCTAATCGAGAGGAGTCGCTACTATTAAAAACCTGAAATCGGGGAGATCATCGTCTAGAATTGCAATTTTAGAGTGCGAAACGAAGGTTTTTGTACCCCGAAACGACGTCTATCACCCTGGGGCGAAAAGGGGGCGCGGGCGTCTCTGAGTGAGTGCCGATTCTGATTTTTGTCTTATCAGTAATTCCGATAACCGTAGTAGAAAGTTATGCCCGTTTGAGCGAAGAGGGTTATATGTGATCGCATCGACGGCACGCGACCACGCTCAAGGAGAGGACTTTTGCGCCGGACCGAAAATCTCCGAATGCGACCTTTTACCGACCGGTCGAAGTGCCGATTTGGAATTGGGGCCTCGCGGGTGGTTCCGACCCCCGAGCGAACAGATATCTGCGTCCGATCGAAGGGTACGATTGTCGGTGTACTATAACGAACGCTCCGGGGCGGAATTTCGGCCCCAGAACAGAATTCGCGAAACCTGTGCCCTATCGACCGTCTCGGAGTGCCGATTCCGAATTGTGGTCACATTAGCGATTCGATGCCGGGGCGGAAAGTATAATGCACAGTTCTTTGGTTGAATGGTGGGAATAAACTAGAGGGGGTGTGACTATATCGGCGATGTTCGAGCACCCATATCAACGACCTCGGAAGGAGATCTCGCGAAGATTTGAACACGACTTCCGATCGCCGTGACAGGCCGGGTCCGTATGTAGGCTCCGCCAGCGATTCGTGTAATGAGGGAGTCGCACTATTAGAAAACCTGAAATCAGGGGGATCATCGGCTAGAATCGCAATTTTAGAGTTTGAAATGAAGGTTTTGTACCCGAAATGACGTCTTATCGCCTTAGGCGATAAAGGGGTGTCGGGAGTCTCTGAGTGCCGATTACGAATTATGGTCTTATAAGTAATTCCGAAACCGAGTAGAAAGTTATGCCCGTTTGAGCGAAGAGGTGTCCATATGCGATCGCATCGACGGCCCGCGACCACGCCGCGGAGAGGAATTTTGCGTCGCACCGGAAATCTCCGAATGCGACCTTTTACCGACCGGGTTGAAGTGCCGATTTCGAAGGGGGGACTCGCGGGTGGTTCCGACCCTCGGGCGAACATATATATGCGTTCGATCGAATGGTACGGTTGTCGGGTACTCTAACGCATGCCCGGGACGGAATTTCGGCCCCAGAAAAAAATTCCGCGAAACTAGCTCCCTATCGACCGTCTCGTAGTGCCGATTCCGAGATTGTGGTCACATTAGCGATTCCGATGCCCGGGCGGAAAGTTATACAAAGTTCTTTGGCTGAAGGGGTGGGAATAAACTAGAGGGGGTGACTATATCGGCGAGTTCGAGCACCCATTTCAACGACCTCGGAAGGAGATCTCGCGAAGAGTTGAACACGACTTCCGATTGCCGTGACAGGTCGGCTTGGTGTGTGGGCTCCGCCAGCGATTGGCGTAATTGAGGGGAGTCGCTACTATTAGAAAACCTTGAAATCGGGGAGAGGATCGGCAAATTTCGGAGTGCGAAACGAAGCTTTTTGTACCCCGAAACGATTTCTGTCTTATCGCCCTAGGCAATAAGGGGGGGTGTCGGGCGTCTCGAGTGCCGATTCCGAATTGTGGTCTGATAAGCAATTCGATAACGAGTAGAAAGTTATGCCCATTCGAGGGAGTCGCTACTATTAGAAAAACCTAAAATCGGGGAGATCATCGGCTAGAATCGCAATTTTAGAGTGCGAAACGAAGGTTTTTGTACCCCGAAACGAGTATATCGCCTTGGTGATAAGCGGTGGTCGGGCGTCTCTGAGTGCCGATTCCGAATTGTGGTCTTATAAGTAATTTGATAACCGAGTAGAAAGTTATGCCCGTTTGAGTGAAGAGAAAGAAGTGTCCGTATGCGATCGCATCGACGGCCCACGACCACGCTGCCGGAGAGGAATTTTGCGCTGGACCGGAAATCTCCGAATGCGACCTTTTACCGAAGGGTGTCGAAGTGCCTATTCCGAATTGGGGCCTCGCGGGTGGTTCCGACCCCCGGGCGAACAGATATCTGCGTTCCGATCAAAGGGTACGGTTCGGTCGTGTACTATAACGCACGCTCCGGGGCGGAATTTCGGCCCTAGAAAAAAATTCCTGTGAAACTAGCGCCCTATCGACCGTCTCGTAGTGCCGATTCCGAATTGTGGTCACATTAGCGATTCCGATGCCCGGGGCCGAAAGTTATGCACAATTCTTTGGCTGAAGGGGTGGGAATAACAACTAGACGGGGTGACTATATCGGCGATGTTCGAGCACCCATATCAATGACCTTGGGAGAAGACGCGCGAAGAGTTGAACACGACTTCCGATCTCCCGTGACAGGCGGCTCTGTGTGTGGGCTCCGCCAGCGATTGGCGTAATTGAGGGAGTCGCTACTATTAGAAAACCTTGAAATCGGGGAGATCGTCGGCTAGAATCGCAATTTCGGAGTGCGAAACGAAGCTTTTTGTACCCGAAACGATGTCTCATCGCCCTAGGCAATAACGGGGGCGTCGGGCGTTCTCTGAGTGCCGATTCCGAATTGTGGTCTGATAAGCAATTTCGATAACCGAGTAGAAGTTATGCCCATTTGAGCGAAGAGGTGTCCGTATGCGCGATCGCATCGACGGCCCGCGACGACGCTCCCGGAGAGGAATTTTACGCCGGACGGAAATCTCCGAATGCGACCTTTTACCGACCAGGTCGAAGTGTCGATTCCGAATTGGGGCCTCGCGAGTGGTTCCGATCCCCGGGGCGAACAGATATCTGCGTCCGATCGAAGGGTACGATTGTCAGTGTACAATAACGCACGCTCCGCGGCAGAATTTCGGACCCGGAACAGAATTCTGCGAAACCATCGCCCTATCGACCATCTCGAAGTGCCAATTCCGAATTGTGGTCACATTAGTGATGATGCCCGGGCGGAAAGTTATGCACAGTTCTTTGGCTGAAGGGGTCGGAATAGACTAGAGGGGGTGACTATATCGGCGATGTTCGAGCACCCATATCAACGACCTCGGGAGGAGATCTCGCGAAGAGTTGAACACGACTTCCGATCTCCGTGACAGGCTGGCTCGTTGTGTGGGCTCCGCCAGTGATTCACGTAATCGAGGGAGTCGCTACTATTAGAAAACCCGGAAATCGAGGAGATCATCGGCTAGAATCGCAATTCGGAGTGTGCGAAATGAAGGTTTTTGTACGCCGAAATGACGTCTTATGCCTCAGGCAATAAAGGGGCGTCGGGCATCTCTGAGTGCCGTTCCGAATTGTGGTCTTATACGAAATTCCGATAATTGAATAGAAAGTTATGCCGTTTGAGCGAAGAGGTGTCCGTATGCGATCGCATCGACGGCCCGCGACCACGCCCCGGAGAGGAATTTTGCGTCGGATCGGAAATCTCTGAATGCGACCTTTTACCGACCGAGTCAAAGTGCCGATTCCGTACGGGGGCCTCGCGGGTGGTTCCGAACCCCGGGCGAACAGATATCTGCGTCCGATCGAAGGATATGGTTGTCGGTGTACTATAACGCACACTCGGGGGCGGAATCTCGGCCCTGGAATAGAATTACGTGAAACCACCGCCCTATTGACCGTCTCGGAGTGCCATTCCGAATTGTAGTCACATTAGCGATTCCGATGCCCGGGCGGAAAGTTATACACAAGTCTTGGCGGAAGGGGAAGGGGAATAAACTAGAGGGGGTGACTATATCAGCGATGTTCGAGCACCATATCAACGACCTCGGAGGAGCTCTCGCGAAGAGTTGAATACAACTTCCGATCGCCGTGACCGGCCGGCTCCGTGTGTGCGCTCCGCCAGCGATTCGCGTAATCGAGGGAGTCGGTACTATTAGAAATCCTTGAAATCATGGAGATCGTCGGCTAGAATCGCTATTTCGGAGTGCGCGAGACGAAGGTTTTGTACCCCGAAACGACGTCTTATCGCCTAGGCAATAAGGGGGCGTCGAGCGTCACTGAGTGCCGAATTTGGTCTTATAAGCAATTCCGATAATCGAGTAGAAAGTTATGCCCGTTTGAGAGAAGAGGTGTCTGTATGCGATCGCATCGACGGCCCGCGACCACGCTCCGGGAGAGGAATTTTGCGCTGGACCTAAATCTCCGAATGCGACCTTTTACTGACGGGGTCGAAGTGCCGATTCCAAATTGGGGCCTCACGGGTGGTTCCGACCCCCGGGCGAACAGATATTACGTCCGATCGAAGGGCACGATTGTCGGTGTACTATAACGCACGCTCCGGGGCGGAATTTCGGCCCGGAACAGAATCCACGAAACCAGCGTCCTATCGACCGTCTCAGAGTGCCGATTCGAATTGTGGTCACATTAGCGATTTTCGATGCCCAGGCGGAATGTTATGCACAGTTCTTTGGACTGAAGGGGTGGGAATAAACTAGAGGGGGTGACTATATCGGCGATGTTCGAGCACCCATATCAACGACCTCGGGAGGAGATTTCACGAAGAGTTGAAGACAACTTCCGATCACAGTGACAGGCCGGCTCCGTGGGTGGGCTCCGCCCGAGATTCGCGTATCGAGGGAGTCACTACTATTAGAAAACCTTAAAATCAGGGAGATCAACGGCTAGAATCGCAATTTCGGACTGCGAGACAAAGGTTTTTGGACCCTGGAAACGACGTCTTATCGCCCTAGGCAATAAGGGCCATCGGGCGTCTCTGAGTGCCAATTCCGAATTGTGATATTATAAGCATTCCGATAACGAGTAGAAAGTTATGCCCGTTTGATCGAAGAGGTGTCCGTATGTGATCATTTCGACGGATCGCGACCAAGCTCCCAGAGAGGAATTTTGCGCCGGACCGAAAATCTCCGAATGCGACCTTTTACCGACCGGGTCGAAGTGCCGATTCCACATTGAGGCCTCGCGGTGGTTCCGACCCCTGGGCGAACAGATATCTGCGTTGGATCGAAGGGTACGGTTGTGTTGTACTATAACGCACGCCGAAGTGCGATTCGTATTGGGGCCTCGCCGGTGGTTCCGACCCCCGGGCGAACAGATATCTGCATCCGATCGAAGGATACGGTTGTCGGTGTACTATAACGCACGTCCGGGGCGGAATTTCGGCCCTGGAATAGAATTCACAAAACCAGTGCCCTATCGACCGTCCCGGAGTGCCGATTCCGAATTGTGGTCACATAAGCGATTCCGATGCTTGGGCGGAAAGTTATGCACAATTCTTTGGCTGAGGGGGGGAATAACTAGAGGGGGTGACTATATCGGCGATGTTCGAGCACCAATATCAACGACCTCGGGGGAGATCTGGCGATGAGTTGAACACGACTTCCGAACGCCGTGACAGGCCGGCTCGGTGTGTGGGCTCCGCCAGCGATTCGCGAAATCGAGGGAGTCGCACAACTATTAGAAAACCCTGAAATCGAGGAGATTATCGGCTAGAATCGCAATTTTAGAGTGCGAAACGAAGGTTTTGTACCCCGAAACGACGTCTTATCGCCCTGGCGATAAGGGGGCGTCCGGCGTCTCTGAGTGCCGATTCCGAATTGTGGTTTATAAGCAATTCTGATAAACGAGTAGAAACTTATGCCGTTTGAGCGAAGAGGTGTCCGTATGCGATCGCATCGACGGCCCGTGACGACGTGCCTGGAGGAGAGGAATTTTGCGCGGACGGAAATCTCCGATGCGACCTTTTACCGACCGGGTCGAAGGTGCTGATTCCAATTTGGGACTCGCTGGTGGTTCCGACCACCGGGCGAACAGATATCTGCGTCCGATCGAAGGGTACGGTTGGGGTACTATAACGCACACTCCGGGGAGGAATTTCGGCCCATAAAAAAATTCACGAAACTAGCGCCCTATCGACCGTCTCGAGTGCGATTCCGAATTGTGGTCACATTAGCGATTCCGATGCCCGGGCGGAAAGTTATGCACAGTTCTTTGGCTGAAGGGGTGGGAATAAACTAGAGGGGGTGACTATATCGGCGATGTTCGAGCACCCATATCAACGACCTCGGGAGGAGATCTCGCAAAGAGTTGAACACGACTTCCGATCGCCGTGACAGGCGGCGGTGTGTGTGCTTCGCCAGCGATTCGCGTAATCGAGGGAGTCGCTACTATTAGAAAACCTGAAATCGGGGAGATCTCGGCTAAAATCGTAATTTCGAGTGCGAAAGAAGGATTTGTACCCCGAAACGACATCTTATCGCCCTTGGCGATAAGGGGCATCGTGCGTCTCTGAGTGCCGATTCCGAATTATGGTCTTATAAGTAATTCCGAAAACCGAGTAGAAAGTTATGCCCGTTTGAGCGAAGAGGTGTCCGTATGCGATCGCATCGACGGCCCGTGACCACGTGCCTGGAGAGGAATTTTGCGCCGGACCGGAAATCTCCGAAGTTGACCTTTATACCGACCGGGTCGAGGTGCCGATTCCGAATTTGGGATCGCGGGTGGTTCCGACCCCCGGGCGAGCAGATATCTGCGTCCGACGAAGGGTACGGTTGTCGGTGTACTATAACGCACACTCTGGGGCGGAATTTCGGCCCCAGAAAAAAAAATCCCGAAACTAGCGCCTATCGACCGTCTCGTAGTTGCCGATTCCGAATTGTGGTCACATTAGCGATTCCGATGCCCGGGCGGAAAGTTATGCACAGTTCTTTGCTGAAGGGGTGGGAAAAAATAGAGGGGGGGACTATATCGGCGATGTTCTAGCACAATATCAACGACTCAGGAGAAGAATCTTGCGAAGAGTTGAACACGACTTCCGATCGTAGGGAACAGGCCGGCTCCCTGTGTGGGCTCTGCAGCAGCGATTCGCGTAATTGAAGGAGTCGCTACTATAGAAAACCTTGAAATCGGGAGATAGTCGGCTAGAATATCAATTTCAGAGTGCGAAACGAAGATTTTGTACCCCGAAACGACGTCTTTTCGCCATAGGCAATAAGGGGGCGTCGGGCGTCTCTGAGTGCGATCCGAATTGTGGTTTATAAGCAATTTCGATAACCGAGTAGAAAGTTATGCCTGTTTGAGCGAAGAGGTGTCCGTATGCGATCACCGACGGCCAGCGACCACGCTCCGGAGAGAAATTTGCGCCGGACCGGAAATTCGAATGCGACCTTTTACCGACCAGGTTGAGAGTGCCGATTCCGAATTGGGGCCTCGTGGGTGGTTCGACCCCGGGCGAACAGATATCTGCGTCGATCGAGGGGTACGGTTGTCGGTGTACAATAATGCACGCTCCGGGGCGGAATTCTGCCCGAAACAGAATTCTGCCAAACCAGCGCCCTATCGACAGTCTCGAAGTGCAATCCGAATTGTGGTGACATTAGCGATTCCGATGCCCGGGCGAATAGTTATACACAGTCTTTGGCTGAAGGGGTACGTCAGAATAAACTAGAGGGGGTGACTATATCGGCGATGTTCGAGACACCATATCAAGGACCCTCGGGAGAAGATCTCGCGAAGAGTTGAACATGACTGATGTCGCCGTGACAGGCCGACTCGGTGTGTGGGCTCCGCCAGCGATTCGCGTAATCGAGGGATCGCTACTATTAGAAAACCTGAAATCGAGGATATCTTGGCTAGAATCGCAATTTTAGAGTGCGAAATGAAGGTTTTTGTACCCCAAAACGACGTCTTATTGCCTTAGGCAATAAAGTGGCGTCGGGCGTCTCTGACTGCCGATTCCGAATTGTGGTCTTATAAGAAATTCCGATAATCGAGTAGAAGGTTATGCCAGTTTGAGCGAAGAGGTGTCCGTATGCGATCGCATCGACGGCCCGCGACCACGCCCCGGAGAGGAATTTTGCGCCGACCGGAATCTCGAATGCGACCTTTTACCGACCGAGTCGAAGTGCCGATTCTGTACTGGGGCTCGCTGGTGGTTCCGACCCCCGGGCGAACAGATATCTGCGTCCGATCAAAGGATACGCTTGTCGGTGTGTACTATAACGCACGCTCCGGGGCGGAATTTCGGCCGTGGAACAGAAATACGTGAAACTAGCGCCCTATCGACCGTCTCGGAGTGCAGATTCCGAATTGTATTCACATTAGCGATTCCGATGCCCGGGCGGAAAGTATGCACAGTCTTTGCTGAAGGGGTGGGAATAAACTAGAGGGGGTGACTATATTGGCGATGTTCGAGCACCCATATCAACAACCTCGGGAGGATATCTCGCGAAGAGTTGAACACGACTTCCGATCGCCGTGACAGCCCGGCTCCGTGAGTGGGCTCCGCTAGTGATTCGCGTAATCGAGGGAGTCGCTACTATTAGAAAACCCTGAAATCGGGGAGATCATCGCTAGAATCGCAATTTCAGAGTGCGAAACGAAGGTTTTTGTACCCCGAAACGACGTCTGTCGCCCTTGGCGATAAGGGGGAGGTCGGGCGTCTGAGTGCCGATTCCGAATGGGGACCGCGGGGGTTCCGGCCTGCGGACGAACAGATATCTGCATCCGATCGAAGGGTACGGTTGTCGGTGTACTATAACGCACGCTCCGGGGCAGAATTTCGGCCCCAGAAAAAAATTCCGCAAAACTAGCGCCCTATCGACCGTCTCGTAGTGCCGATTTCGAATTGTGGTCACATAAGCGATTCCGATGCTTGGGCGGAAAGTATGCACAATTTTTTGGCTGAAGGGGTGGGAATAATCTAGAGGGGGTGACTATATCGGCGATGTTCGAGCACCCATATCAATGACCTCGAAAGGAGATCTCGCGAAGAGTTGAACAAGACTTCCGATCGCCGTGATAGGCCGGCTCCGTGTGTGGGCTCCGCCAGCGATTCGCCTAATCGAGGGAGTCGCTACTATTAGAAAACCCTGAAATCGGGGACATCATCGGCTAGAATCGCAATTTTAGAGTGCGAAACGAAGGTTTTGTACCCCGAAACGATCTCTTATCGCCCTGGCGATAAGGGGGCGTCGGGCGTCTCTGAGTGCCGATTCTGAATTGTGGTTATAAGTAATTACGATAACGAGTAGAGTGTTATGCGTTTGAGCGAAGAGGTGTCCGTATTGCGATCGCATCGATGGCCCGCGACACGCTCCCGGAGAGAATTTTTCCTCGGACGGAAATCTCGAATGCGACCTTTACCGAACGGGTCGAAGTGCGATCCGAAATGGGGCCTCGCGGGTGGTTCCGACCCCCGGGCGAACAGATATCTGCGTCCGATCGAAGGTACGGTTGTCGGTGTACTATAACGCACGCTCTGGGGCGGATTTCGGCGACGAACAGAATATGTGAAACCAGCGCCCTTGACCGTCTCGGAGTGCCAATTCCGAATGTGGTCAAATTAGCGATTCAGATGCCCGGGCCGAAAGTTATGTACAGTTCTTTGGCTGAAGGGGTGGGAATAAACTAGAGGGGGTGACTATATCGGCGATGTTCGAGCACCCATATCAACGACCTCGGGAGAAGATCTCGTAAAGAGTTGAACATGACTTTCGATCGCCGTGACAGGCCGGCTCCGTGTGTGAGCTCCGCCAGCGATTCGCGTAATTGAAGGAGTCGTATAATAGAAAACTTGAAATCAGGGAGATCGTCGGCTAGAATCGTAATTTCGTAGTGCGAAACGAAGGTTTTTGTACCCCGAAACGACGTCTTATCGCCCTAGGCAAAAGGGGGGCGTCAGGGGTCTCTGAGTGCCGATTCCGAATTGTGGTCTTATAAGCAATTTCGATAAAAGAGTAGAAAGTTATGCCCGTTTGAGCGAAGAGGTGTCCGTATGCGATCGCATCGACGGCCCGCGACCACGCTCCCGGAGAGGAATTTTGCGGGACCGGAAATCTTCGAAGCGACCTTTTACCGACCGGGTGGAAGTGCCGATTCCGAATTGGGGCCTCGGGTGGTTCCGACCCTGGGCGAACAGATATCTGTGTCTGATCGAAGGGTACGGTTGTCGTGTACTATAACGCACGCTCCGGAGCGGAATTTCGGCCTAGAAACAGAATCAGCAAACCAGCGCCCTATCGACCTTCTCGGAGTGCCGATTCCGAATTGTTGTCACATTAGCGATTCCAGTGCACGAGCGAAAAATTATGCACAGTTCTTTGGCTGAAAGGGTGGGAATAAACTAGAGGGGGTGACTACATCAACGATGTTCGAGCACCCATATCAACGACCTCGGGAGGAGATCTCGCGAAGAGTTGAACACGACTTCCGATCGCCGTGACAGGCCGGCTCCGTGTGTGGGATCCGCCAGCGATTCGCGTAATAGAGGGAGTCGCTACTATTAGAAAACCCTGAATTCGGGGAGATCATCGGCTAGAATCACATTTCGGAGTGCGAAATGAAGGTTTTTGTACCCCGAAACGACGTCTTATCACCCTAGGCAATAAAGGGGCATCAGGCGTCTCTGAGTGCCGATTCTGAATTGTGGTCTTATAAGCAATTCCGATAACGAGTAGAAAGTTATGCCGTTTGAGCGAAGAGCGAAGAGGTGTCAGTATGCGATCGCATCGACGGCCCGTGACCACGCTCCCGGAGAGGAATTTTGCGTCGGACCGGAAATCTCCGAATGCGACCTTTTACCGACCGGGTCGAAGTGCCGATTCCGAAATGGGGCCTCGCGGGTGGTTCCGACCTACAGGGCGAACAGATATCTGCGTCGATCGAAGGGTACGGTTGTCGGTGTACTATAACGCACGCTCCGGGCGGAAATTCGGTGCCAGAAACGGAATCTGCGAAACCAGCGCCTTCGACCGTCTCGGAGTGCCAATTCCGAATTGTGGTCACATTAGCGATTCCGATGCCCGGGCGGAAAGTTATGCACAGTTCTTTGGCTGAAGGGGTGGGAATAAACTAGAGGGGGGTGACTATATCGGCGATGTTTCGAGCACCCATATCAACGACCTCGGGAGAAGATCTCGCAAAGAGGTTGAACAGACTTCCGATCGCCGTGACAGGCCGGCTCCGTGTGTGGGCTCCGCCAGCGATTCGCGTAATCGAAGAGTCGCTACTATTAGAAAACCTTGAAATTAGGGAGATCGTCGGCTAGAATCTTAATTTCAGAGTGCGAAACGAAGGTTTTTGGACCCCGAAACGACGTCTTATCCCCTCAATAAGGGGGCGTCGGGGGTCTCTGAGTGCCGATTCCGAATTGTTGTCTTATAAGCAATTCCGATAACCGAGTAGAAGTTATGCCCATTTTGAGCGAAGAGGTGTCTGTATGCGATCGCATCGACGGCCCGCGACCACGCTCCCGGAGAGGAATTTTGCGCCGGACCGGAAATCTCGAATGCGACCTTTTGCCGACCGGGTCGAAGTGCCGATTCCGAATTGGGGCCTCGCGGGTGGGTTCGACCCTGGGCGACAGATATCTGCGTCCGATCGAAGGGTACGGTTGTCGGTGTACTATAACGCACGCTCCGGGGCGGAATTCGGCTAGAAACAGAATTCGCAAAACCAGCGCCCTATCGACCGTCTCGGAGTTGCCGATTCCGAAATTGTGGTCACATTAGCGACTACGAGTGCCCGGGCGGAAAGTTATGCACAGTTCTTTGGCTGAAGGGGTGGGAATAAACTAGAGGGGGTGACTATATCGGCGATGTCGAGACACCCATATCAAGACCAGGGAGGAGATCTCGCGAAGAGTGAAACACGACTTCGATCTCGTGAAAGGCCGGCTCCGTGTGTGGGCTCCGCCAGCGATTCGCGTAATAGAGGAGTCGCTACTATAGAAAAACCTTGAAATCGGGGAGATCGTCGGCTAGAATCACAATTTCGGAGTGCGAAATGAAGGTTTTGACCCCGAAACGACGTCTTATCACCTAGGCAGGGCGTCTCTGAGTGCCGATTAATTAATATGGTCTTATAAGCAATTCCGATAACCGAGTAGAAAGTTATGCCCGTTTGAGCGAAGAGGTGTCAGTATGCGATCACATCGACGGCCCGCGACCACGCTCCCCGAGAGGAATTTGCGCCGGACCGGAAATCTCCGAATGCGACCATTTACCGAAGGGGCGAAGTGCTGATTCGAATGGGGCTTCGCGGATGGTTCGACCCCCGGGCGAACAGATATCTGCGTACGATCGAAGGGTACGGTTGTCGGTGTACTATAACGCACGCTCGGGGCGGAATTTCGGCGCCAGGAACAGAATTCTGCGAAACCAGCGCCCTATCGACCGTCTCGGAGTGCCAATTCTGAATTGTGGTCACATAGCGATTCGATGCCCGGACGGAAAGTTATGCACAGTCTTGGCTGAAGGGGTGGGAATAAACTAGAGGGGGTGACTACATCGCGATGTTCGAGTACCCATATCAACGACCTCGGGAGGAGATCTCGCGAAGAGTTGAACCGACTTCGATCGCCGTGACAGGCCGGGCTCCGTGTGTGGATCCGCCAGCGATTCGCGTAATCGAGGGAGTCGCTACTATTAGAAAACCTTGAATCGGGGAGATCATCGGCTAGATCGAATTCAGAGTGCGAAATGAAGGTTTTTGGACCCCGAAAACGACGTCTTATAACCCTAGGCAATAAGGGGCATCGAGCGTCTCTGAGTGCCGATTCCGAATTGTGGTCTTATAAGCAATTCCGATAACCGAGTAGAAAGGTATGCCCGTTGAGCGAGAGGGTCAGTATGCGATACATCGACGGCCCGCGACCACGCTCCCGGAGAGGAATTTGCGCCGTTACGGAAATCTCCGAATGCGACCTTTTACCAACTGGGTCGAAGTTCCGATTCGTATTGGGGCCTCGCAGTGGTTCCGACCCCCGGGCGAACGATATCTGCGCGTCCGATCGAAGGACACAACTGTCGGTTGTACTATAACGCACGCTCCGGGGCAGAATTTCGGCCCTAGAACAGAATTCTGCGAAACCAGCGCCCCATCGACCGCCTCGGATTGCTGATTCCGAATTGTGGTAACTTGCGATTCCGATGCCCGAGAGGAAAGTAGAACAATTCTTTGGCTGAAGTGGTGATATAAAATAGAGGGGGTGACTATATCGGCGATGTCGAGCACCCATATCAACGACCTCGGGAGAAGATCTCGCGAAGAGTGAACACGACTCCGATCGCCGTGAAGGGCTGGCTCCTTGTGTGGGGCTCCGCCAGCGATTCGCGTAATGAGGGAGTCTCTACTATTAGAAAACCTTGAAATCGGGGAGATCGTCGGCTAGAATCTCAATTTCGGAGTGCGAAACGAAGGTTTTTGAACCCGAAACAACGTTTATAGCCTTAGGCAATAAGGGGGGCGCGGGCGTCTCTGAGTGCCGATTCCGAATTGTGGTCTTATAAGCAATTCGATAACCGAGTAGAAAGTTATGCCCGTTGAGCGAAGAGGTGTCCGTATGCGATCGCATCGACGGCCCGCGACCACGCTCCCGGAGAGGAATTTTGCGCAGGACAAGAAATCTCGAATGCGACATTTTACCGACCGGTCGAAGTGCCGATTCCGAATTGGGGCCTCGCGGGTGATTCCGACCCTCGGGGTGAACAGATATCTGCGTCCGATCGAAGGGTACGGTTGTCGGTTGTACTATAACGCGCACGCTCCGGGGCGGAATTGCGGCCTGGAACAGAATTCCGCGAAAACCAGCGCCCTATCGAACGTCTCGGAGTGCCGATACCGAATTGTGGTCAGATTAGCGATTCCGATGCCGGGCGGAAAGTTATGCACAGTTCTTTGGTGAAGGGGTGGGAATAAACTAGAGGGGGTGACTATATCGGCAATGTTCGAGCACCCATATCAACAACGTCGAGAGAAGATCTCGCGAAGAATTGAACACGACTTCCGATCGCCGTGACAGGACCGCTCCGTGTGTGGGCTCCGCCAGCGATTCGCGTAATCGAGGGAGTCGCTACTATTAGAAAACCCTGAAATCGGGGAGATCATCAGCTAGAATCGCAATTTCAGAGTGTGAAATGAAGGTTTTGGTACCCCGAAACGATGTCTTATCGCCTAGGCAATAAGGCACGTCGGGCGTCTCTGAGTTCCAATTCCGAATTGTGGTCTTATAAGTCAATTCCGATAACCGAGTAGAAAGTTATGCCCGTTTGAGCGAAGAGGTGTCCGTATGCGATCGCATCGATGACCGCGACCACGCTCCCGGAGAGGAATTTTGCGCCGGACCGGAAATCTCCGAATGCGACCTTTTACCGACAGGTCGAACTGTCGATTCCGAATTGGGGCCTCGCGGGTGGATCCGACCCCAGGCGAACAGATATCTGCGTCCGATCGAAGGGTACGGTTGTCGGTGTACTATAAGGCACGCTCCGGGGCGGAATTTCAGCCCTACAACAGAATTTTGCGAAACCGAACCCTATCGATGCCCAGGCGGAATGTTATGTACAGTTCTTTGGCTGAAGGGGTGGGATATAAACTAGAGGGGGTGACTATATCGGCGATGTTCGATCACCATATCAACGAACTTGGGAGAAGATCTCACGAAGAGTGAACACGACTTCCGACCTCCGTGATAGGCTGGCTCCGTGTGTGGGCTCCGCTAGCGATTCGTGTAATGAGGGAGTCGCTACTATTAGAAAACCTTGAAATCGGGGAGATCGTCGGCTAGAATCGTAATTTGGAGTACGAAACGAAGGTTTTGTACCCCAAAACGACGTCTTATCGCCCTAGGCAATAAGGGGGAGTCAGGCGGTCTCTGAGCGCCGATTCCGAATTGTGGTCTTATAAGCAATTTCGATAAACGAGTAGAAAGTTATGCCCGTTTGAGCGAAGAGGTGTCCGTATGCGATCGCATCGACGGCCCGCGACCACGCTCCGGAGAGGATTTTGCGACGGATCGGAAAATCTCGAATGCGACCTTTTACCGACCAGGTCGAAGTGTCGATTCTGAATTGGGGCCTCGCGGGTGGTTCCGACCCCGGGCGAACTTTTATTGTACGGTTGTCGGTGTATAATAACGCACGCTCCGGGGCGGAATTTCGGCCCCGAAATAGAATTCTACGAAAACCAGTGCCCTATCGACCGTCTCGAAGTGCCGATTCCGAATTGTGGTCACAATAGCGATTCGATGCCGGGCGGAAAGTTATGCACAGTTCTTGGCTGAAGGGGTCGGAATAAACTAGAGGGGGTGACTAAACGGCGATGTTCGAGCACCCTATCAACGACCTCGGGAGGAGATCTGCGAAGAGTTGAACACGACTTCCGAAACGCCTTGACAGGCCGTCGGTGTGTGGGCTCCGCCAGCGATTCGCGAAATCGAGGGAGTCGCAACTATTTAGAAAACCCTGAAATCGAGGAGATTATCGGCTAGAATCGCAATTAGAGTGCGAAACGAAGGTTTTGTACCCCGAAATGACGTCTCTGAGTACGATTCCGAATTGTGGTCTTATAAGTAATTCTGATAACCGAGTAGAAACTTATGCCCGTTTGAGCGAAGAGGTGTCCGTATGCGATCGCATCGACGGCCCGCGACCACGCTCCCAGAGAGGAATTTTGCGCCGGACCAGAAATCTCGAATGCGACCTTTTACTGACCGAGTCGAAGTGCCGATTCCGAATTGGGGCCTCGCGGGTGGTTCCGACCCCCGGGCGAACAGATATCTGCGTCCGATCGAAGGATACGGTTGTCGGTGTACTATAACGCACGCTCCGGGGCGGAATTTCGGCCCTGGAACAGAATTATGTGAAACCAGCCCCCTATCGACCGTCTCAGAGTGCCGATCCCGAATTGTAGTCACATTAGCTATTCCGATGCCTGGGCGAAAAGTTACGCACAGTTTTTTGCTGAAGGGGTTGGGAATAAACTAGAGGGGGTGACTATATTGGAGATGTTCGAGCACCCATATCAACAACCTCGGGGGAGATCTCGCGAAGAGTTGAACACGACTTTCGATCGCTGTGACGGGCCGGCTCCGTGTGTGGCTCCGCCAGTGATTCCATAATCGAGGGAGTCGTTACTATTAGAAAACCCTGAAATCGGGGAGATCATCGGCTAGAATCGCAATTTCGGAGTGCGAAACGAAGTTTTTGCACCCCAAAACGACGTCTTATCTCCCTGGAGATAGGGGGGCATCGGGCGTCTCTGAGTGCCGATTCCGAATTGTGGCTATAAGTAATTCCGATAACCGAGTAGAAAGTTATGCCCGTTTGAGCGAAGAGGTGTCGTATGCATCGCATCGACGGCCCGCGACCACGCTCCGAGAGGAATTTTGCGCGGACCAGAAATCTCCGAATGCGACCTTTTACCGACCGGGTCGAAGTGCCGATTCCGAATGGGGGCCTCGCGGTGGTTCCGACCCCCGGGCGAACAGATATCTGCGTTCGATCGAAGGGTACGGTTGTCGGTGTACTATAACGCACGCTAGGGGCAGAATTTCGGCCCCAGAACAGAATTCTTCAAAACCAGCGCCATATCGACCGTCTCGGAGTGCCGATTCCGAATTTTGGTCACATTTGCGATTCGATGCCCGGGCGGAAACTTATGCACAGTTCTTTGGATGAAGGGGTGGGAATAAACTAGATGGGGTGACTATATCGACGATGTTCGAGCACCCATATCAACGACCTCGGGAGAAGATCTCGCGAAGCGTTGAACACGACTTCCGATCGCCGTGACAGGCTACCTCCGTGTGTGGGCTCCGCCAGCGATTCGCGTAATTGAGGGAGTCGCTACTATTAGAAAACCTTGAAATCGGGGAGATCGTCGGCTAGAATCGCAATTTCAGAGTGCGAAACGAAGGTTTTTGTACCTCGAAACGACGTCTTATCGCCCTAGGAGATAAGGGGGCGTCAGGCGTCTCTGAGTGCTGATTCCGAATTGTGGTCTTATAAGAAATTCGATAAACGAGTAGAGAAGTTATGGCCGTATGAGCGAAGAGGTGTCCGTATGCGATCGCATCGACGGCCCGCGACCACGCTCCCGGAGAGGAATTTTGCGACGGACCGGAAATCTCCGAATGCGACATTTTAACGAAGGGTCGAAGAGCCGATTCAGTACTGGGGCCTCGCGGGTGGGTTCCGACCCAGGGCGAATAGAATATCTGCCGCGATCGAAGGATACGGTGTCGGTTGTACTGTATAACGCACGCTTGGGGCGAAATTTCGGCCCTGGAACAGAATACGTGAAACCATCGCCCTATCGACCATCTCGAAGTGCCGATTCCGAATTGTAGTCACATTAGCGATTCCGTGCCCGGGAGGAAAGTTATGCACAGTTCTTGGCTGAAGGGGTGAGACTAAACTAGAGGGGGTGACTATATTGGCGATGTTCGAGCACCCATATCAACGACCTCGGAGAGAACAGATCTCGCGAAGAGTTGAACGTGACTCCGATCGCCGTGACGGCGGTCCGTGTGTGGTTTCCGCCAGCGATTCACGTATGGAGGGAGTCGCTACTATTAGAAAACTTGAAATCGGGGAGATTGTCGGCTAGAATCGCAATTTCGGAGTGCGAAACGAAGTTTTTGTACCCCGAAACGACGTCTTATCGCCCTAGGCATAAGGGTGCGTCGGGCGTCTCTGAGTGCCGATTCCGAATTGTGTTCTTATAAGCAATTTCAATAACCGAGTAGAAAGTTATGCCCGTTTGAGCGAAGAGGTGTCCGTATGCGATCGCATCGACGGCCCGCGACCACGCTCCTGGAGAGGAATTTTGCGCCGGACCGGAAATCTCCGAATGCGACCTTTTACCGACCAGGTCGAAGTGCCGATTCTGAATTGGGGCCTCGCAGGTGGTTCCGACCTCCGGGCGAATAGATATCTACGTCCGATCGAAGGGTACGGTTGTCGGTGTACAATAACGCACGCTCCGGGGCGGAATTTCGGCCCCGGAACAGAATTCTGCGAAACCACGCCCCCTATCGACTGTCTCGAATTGCCGATTCGAATTGTGGTCACATTAGCGATTCGATGCCCGGGGAAAGGTATGCACAGTTCTTTGGTTGAAGGGGTCGGAATAAACTAGAGGGGGTGACTATATCGGCGATGTTCGAGCACCATATCAACGACCTCGGGAGGAGATCTCGCGAAGAGTTGAACACGACTTCCGATCGCCGTGAAGCCGGCTCGGTGTGTGGGCTCCGCCAGCGATTCGCGTAATCGAGGGAGTCGCTACTATTAGAAAACCTTGAATCGAGTAGATCTCGGCTAGAGATCGCAATTTTGGAGTGTGAAATGAAGGTTTTTGTACCACGAAACGACGTCTTATTTCCTCATACAACAAAGGGTCGTCGGGCGTCTCTGAGTGCCGATTCCGAATTGTGTCTTATAAGAAATTCCGATAATCGAGTAGAATTTATGGCCGTTTGAGCGAAGAGGTGTCCGTATGCGATCGCATCGACGGCCCGCGACCACGCTCCCACAGAGGAATTTTTCGCCGGATCGGAAATCTCCGAATGCGACCTTTTACCGACCGGTCGAAGTGCCGATTCCGTACGGGCCTTGCAGGTGGTTCCGACCCCCGGGCGAACAGATATCTGCGTCCGATCGAAGGATACGGTGGTCGTGTACTATACGCAAGCTCCGGGGTGGAATTTCGGCCCCGGAACAGAATTACGTGAAACCAGCGCCCTATCGACCGTCCGGAGTGCCGATTCCGAATTGTAGTCACATTAGCTATCCGATGCCCGGGCGGAAGTTATGCACAGTTCTTTGGCAGAAGGGGTGGAAATAAACTCGGAGGGGGGTGAACTATTTGGCGATGTTCGAGCACCCATATCAACGACCTTGGGAGGAGATCTCGCGAAGAGTTGAACACGACTTCCGATCTCCGTGACGGGCCGGCTCTGTGTGTGGGCTCCGCCAGTGATTCGCGTAATCGAGGGAGTAGTACTATTAGAAAACCCTAAAATCGAGGAGATCACCGGCTAGAATCGCAATTTCAGAGTGTGAATGAAGGTTTTTGTACCCCGAAACGACGTCTTATCGCCCGAGGCAATATGGGGGCATCGGGCGTCTCTGAGTGCCAATTCCGAATTGTGGTCTTATAAGTAATTTCGATCACCGAGTAGAAAGTTATGCCCGTTTGAGCGAAGAGGTGTCCGTATGCGATCGCATCGACGGCCCGCGACCACGCTCCCGGAGAGGAATTTTGCGCCGGACCGGAAATTCGGAATGTCCATGTGACCTTTTACCGACCGGGTGGAAGTGCCGATTCCGAATTGGGGCCTCGCGGGTGTTTCGTCCTCTGGGCGAACAGATATCTGCGTCCGATTCCCGAGGGTACGGTTGTCGGTGTACTATAACGCTCGCTCTTGGGCGAAATTTCGGCCCCGAAATAGAATTCCGCAAAACCAGCGCCCTATCGATCGTCTCGGAGTGCCGATTCCGAATTGTGGTCACATTAGCTACTCCAGTGCACGAGCGGAAAGTATGCACATCTTTGGCTGAAGGGGGGGGGGATAAATTAGAGGGGGTGACTATATCGGCGATGTTCGACCACCCATATCAACGACCTCGGGAGGAGATCTCGTGAAGAGGTGAACACGACTTCGATCGCCGTGAAGGGCCGGCTCCGTGTGTGGGTCCGCCAGCGATTCACGTATAGAGGGAGTAGCTACTATTAGAAAACCCTGAATCAGGGAGATCATCGGCTAGAATCGCAATTTCGAAGTGCGAAACGAAGTTTTTTGTACCCCGAAACGACGTCTTATCGCCCCAGGCAATAAAGTGGCATCGGGCGTCTCTGAGTGCCGATTCTGAATTGTGGTCTTATAAGCAATTCCGATAACCGAGTTGAAAGTTATGCCCGTTTGAGCGAAGAGGTGTCTATATACGATCACATCGACGGCCCGCGACCACGCTCCCGGAGAGGAATTTTGCGCCGGACCGGAAATCTCCGAATGCGACCTTTTACCAACTGGGTCGAAGTGCCGATTCCGTATTGGGGCCTCGCGGGTGGTTCCGACCCCCGGGCGAACAGATATCTGCATCCGATCGAAGGATACGACTGTCGGTGTACTATAACGCACGCTCCGGGGCGGAATTTTGCCCCTGGAACAGAATTCCGCGAAACCAGCGCCCTATCGACCGCCGGAGTGCCGATTCAAAATTGTGGTCACTTTTGCGATTCCGATGCCCGGGAGGAATGTTATGCACAGTTCTTTGGCTGAAGGGGTGGGAATAAACTAAAGGGGTGACTATATCGGCGATGTTCGAGCACCCATATCAACGACCTCGGGAGAAGATCTCGCGAAGAGTTGAACACGACTTCCGATCGCCGGTGAAGAGCTAGCTCCTGTGTGGGCTCCGCCAGCGAGTACGTAATTGAGGGAGTCTCTACTGTTAGAAAACCTTGAAATCGGGGAGATCGTCGGCTAGAATCGCAATTAAGAGTGCGAAACGAAGGGTTTTGTACCCCGAAACAAAGTCTTATTGCCTTAGCCAATAAGGGGGTGTCAGGCGTCTCTGAGTGCCGATTCCGAATGTGGTCTATTAGAATTTCGATAACCGAGTAGAGAAGTTATGCCCGTTTGAGCGAAGAGGTGTCAGTATGCGATCGCATTGACGGCCCGCGACCACGCTCCGGAGAGGAATTTTGCACCGGACCGGAAATCTCTGAATGCGACCTTTTACCGACCGGGTCGAAGTGACGATTCCGAATTGGGGCCCGAGGGTGGTTCCAACCATCGGGCGAACAGATATCTGCGTCCGATCGAAGGGTATGGTTGTCGGTGTACAATAACACACGCTATGTGCGGAATTTTGGCCCCGGAACAGAATTCCGCAAAACCATCGCCCTATCGAGCGTCTCGGAGTGCCGATTCCGAATTGTGGTCACATTAGCGATTCCGATGCCCGGGCGGAATGTTATGCACAGTTCTTTGGCTGAAGGGGTGGGAATAAACCAGAAGGGGTGACTATATCGGCGATGTTCGAGCACCCATATCAACGAGCTCGGTAGAAGATCTCGCGAAGAGTTGAACATGACTTCCGATCGCCGTGACAGGCTGGCTCCGTGTGTGGGCTCCGCCAGCGATTTGCGTGATCGAGGGAGTCGTTACAATTAGAAAACACTGAAATCGGGGAGATCATCGGCTAGAATCATAATTTTGGAGTGCGAAACGAATTTTTTGTACCCTGAAACGACGTCTTATCGCCCTAGGAAAGATGGGGGCGTCGGGATCTCGGAGTGACGATTCCGAATTGTGGTCTTATAAGCAATTCCGATAACCGAGTAGAAAGTTATGCCCATTTGAGCGAAGAGTTGTCCGTATGCAATCGCATCGACCACGCTCCCGGAGAGGAATTTTGCGCCGGACCGGAAATCTCCGAAAGCGACCTTTTGCCGACCGGGTCGATGTGCCGATTCCGTATTGGGTCCTCGCGGGGTGGTTCCGACCCCCGGCGAACAGATATCTTTGTCCGATCGAAGGGTACGGTTGTCGATGTACTATAACGCACGCTCCAGGGGGGAATTTCGGCCCTGGAAAAAAATTCCGTGAAACTAGGGCCCTATCGACCGTCTCGGAGTGCCGATGCCGAATTGTGGTCACATTAGTGATTCCGATGCCCGGCGGAAGGTTATGCACAGTTCTTTGGCTGAAGGGGTGGGAATAAACTAGAGGGGGTGACTATATCGGCGATGTTCGAGCACCATATCAACGACGTCGGGAGAGATCTCGCGAAGAATTGAACACGACTTCAGATCGCCGTGACAGGACCGCTCCGTGTGTGGGCTCCTCCGCGATTCGCTAATCGAGGGAGTCGCTACTATTAGAAAAATCTGAAATCGGGGAGATCATCAGCTAGAATCGCAATTTTAGAGTGCGAAACGAAGGTTTTTGTACCCCGAAACGACGTCTTATCGCCCTAGGCAATAGAGGGGCGTCGAGCATCTCTGAGTGCCGATTCCGAATTGTGGCCTATAAGTAATTCCGATAACCGAGTAGAAAGTTACGCCCGTTTGAGCGAAGAGGGTCCGTATGCGATCGCATTGACGGCCCGCGACCACGCTCCCGAAGAGGAATTTTACGCCGAACTGAAATCTCCTAATAGGACCTTTTACCGATCGGGTCGAAGTGCCGATTCCGAATTGGGGCCTCGCGGGTGGTTCCGACCCACGGGCGAATAGATATCTACGTTGATCGAAGGGTACAGTTGTCGGTGTGCTATAACGCACGCTTCCGGGGTGGAATTTGGCCCCGAAACAGAATTCCGCGAAACCAGCGCCCTATCGACCGTCTCGGAGTGCCGATTCTGAATTGTGGTCACATTAGCGATTCCGATGCCCGGGCCGAAAGGTTTGCACAGTTCTTTGGCTGTAGGGGTGGGAAAAACTAGAGGGGGTGACTATATCGGCGATGTTTGAGCACCCATATCAACGACCTCGGGAGAAGATCTCGCGAAGAGTTGAATACGACTTCCGATCGCCGTGACAGGCTGCTCGTTGTGGGGCTCCGCCAGCGATTCGTGTAATCGAGAGAGTCGCTACTATTAGAAAACCTGAAATTGGGGAGATCATCGGCTAGAATATCATAATTTTGGAGTGCGAAACGAAGGTTTTGTACCCCGATAACGACGTCTCATCGCCCTAGGGATAAGGGGGCATCGTACTTCTCTGAGTGCCGACTCCGAATTGTGGTCTTATAAGCAATTCCGATAACCGAGTAGAAAGTTATGCCCGTTTGAGCGAAGAGGTGTCCGTATGCGCTCTCATCGACGGCCCGCGACCACGCTCCGGAGAGGAATTTTGCTGCTGGACCGGAAATCTCTGAATGCGAACCTTTGACCGACGGGTCGAAGGTGCCGATTCCGAATTGGGGCCTCGGGGTGGTTCCGACCCCCGGGCGAACAGATATCCTGCGTCCGATCGAAGGGTACGGTTGTCGGTGTACTATAACGCACGCTCGGGGTGGAATTTCGGCCACGGAATAGAATTCTGCGAAACCAGCGCCTATCAACCGTCTCGGAGTGCCGATTCCGAATTGTGGTCACAATAGACATTCTGATGCCGGGCGGGCGGAAAGTTATGCACAGTTCTTTGGCTGAAGGGGTGGGAATAAAACTATAGGTGGTGACTATATCGGCGATGTTCGAGCAACCATATCAAGGTTCTCGGGAGGAGATCTCGCAAAGAGTTGAACACGACTTCCGATCGTCGTGACAGGCCGGCTCGGTGTGTGGGCTCCGCCAGCGATTCGCGTAATCGAGGGAATCTCTACTATTAGAAAACCCTGAAATCGGGGAGGTCATCGGCTAGAATCGCAATTTCAGAGTGCGAAACGAAGGTTTTTGTACCCCGAAACGACGTCTTATCGCCCTAGGAAATAAGGGGGCGTCGGGCGTCTCTGATTGCCGATTCTGAATTGTGGTCTTATAAGCAATTTTCGATAACTGAGTAGAAAGTTATGCTCGTTTGAGCGAAGAGGTGTCCGTATGCGATCGCATCGACGGCCCGCGACCACGCTCCCGGAGAGGAATTTTGCGTTAGACCGGAAAATCTCGAATGCGACCTTTTATCGACCGGGTCGAAGTGCCGATTCCGTTTAGGGCCTCGTGTGGTGGTTCCGACCCCCGGGCGAACAGATATCTGCGTCCGATCGAAGGGTACGGTTGTCGGAGTACTATAACGCACGCTCCGGAGCGGAATTTCGGCCCGGAACAGAATTCCGCGAAACCAACGCCCTATCGACCATCTCGGAATGCCGATCCGAATTATGGTCACATTAGCGATTCCGATGCCCGGGTGGAAAGTTATGCACAGTTCTTTGGCTGAAGGGGTGGGAATAAACTAGAGGGGGTGACTATATACGGCGAGTTCGAGCACCCATATCAACGTTCTCGGGAGGCTCTAGCGAAGAATGAACACGACTTCCGATCGTCGTGACAGGCCGGCTCCGTGTGTGGGCTCCGCCAGCGATTCGCGTAATCGAGGGAGTCGCTACTATTAGAAAACCATGAAATCGGGGAGATCATCGGCGAGAATCGTAATTCAGAGTGCGAAACGAAAGTTTTTTGTACCCCGAAACGACGTCTTATCGCCCAGGGAAATAAGGGGGCGTCGGGCGTCCCTGATTGCCGATTCTGAATTGTGGTCTTATAAGTAATTTCGATAACTGAGTTGAAGTTATGCCCGTTTGAGCGAAGAGGTGTCCGTATGCGATCGCATCGACGGCCCGCGACCACGCTCCCGGAGAGGAATTTTGCGCCGGACCAGAAATCTCCGAATGAGACCTTTTACCGACCGGGTCAAAGTGCCGATTCCGAATTGGGGCCTCGCGGGTGGTTCCGACCCTCGGGCGCAGATATCTGCGTTCTATCGAAGGGTTACGGTTGTCGGTGTACAATAACGCCCCGAAACAGAATTCCGCGAAACCATCGCCCTATCGAGCGTCCCGGAGCCGATTCCGAATTGTGGTCACTAAGCGATTTCGATGTCGGGCGAAAAGTTATGCACAGTTCTTTGGCTGAAGGGGTGGGAATAAACTAGAGGGGGTGACTATATCGGTGATGTTCGAGCACCATATCAACGACCTCGGAAGAGATCTCGTGAGAGGGTTGAACATGACTTCCGATCGCCGTGAAAGGCTGGCTCCGGTGTGTGGGCTCCTCCAGCGATTTACGAAATTGAGGGAGTCGCTACTATTAGAAAACTTGGAATCGGGGAGATCGTCGGCTAGAATCGCAATTTCGTAGTGCGAAACAAAGGTTTTTGGACCTCGAATCGACTTCTTATTGCCCTAGGCAATAAGGGGGCGTCGGGCGTCTGTGCGAGAAAATGTGTCTTATAAGCAATTTTAATAACGAGTGTTAGAAAAGGTTTAGGAGAGAAAGTTATGCCGTTTGAGCGAGGTTTCCGTATGCGATCGCATCGACGGCCCGCGACCACGCTCCCGGAGGAATTTTGCGCCGGACGGGAAATCTCCGAATGGGACCTTTAATACCCCGCGTCGAAGTGCCGATTCCGAATTGGGGCCTCGCGGGTGGTTCCGACCCCCGGGCGAACAGATCTGCGTCCGATCGAAGGGTACGGTTGTCGGTGTACAATAACGCACGCTCCGGGGCGGAATTTCGGCCCCGAAACAGAATTCTCCGAAACCTGCGTCCTATCGACCGTCTCGGAGTGTCGATTCCGAAGTGGTCACATTAGCAATTCCGATGCCCGGGCGGAAAGTTATGCACAGTTCTTTGGCTGAAGGGGTGGGTATAAACTTGAGGGGGGTAACTATATCGTTGATGTTCGAGCACGCATATCAACGACCTCGGGAGGAGGAGATCTCACGAAGAGTTGAACACAAACTTCCGATCGCCGTGATAGGTCCGCTCCGTGTGTCAGCTCCTCCAGCGATTCGCGTAATCGAGGGGTCCTACTATTAGAAAACCCTAAAATCAAGAAGATCATCAGCTAGAATCACAATTTCAGAGTGCGAAACGAAGGTTTTCTGTACCCTGAAACGACGTCTTATCGCCCTAGGCAATAAAGAGCGTCGAGCGTCTCTGAGTTCCGATTCCGAATTGTGGTCTTATAAGCAATTCCGATAACCAAGTAGAAAGTTATGCCCTTTGAGCGAAGAGGTGTTCGTATGCGATCGCATCGACGACCCGCGACCACGCTCCGAAGAGGAATTTTGCGCCGGACTGCAAATCTCCGAATACGAACTTTTACCGATCGGTTCGAAGTGTCAATTCCGAATTGGGGCCTCGCGGGTGGTTCCGACCCCCGGGCGAACAGATATCTGCGTCCGATCGAAGGGTACGGTTGTCGGTTTGCTATAACGCACGCTCCGGAGTGGAATTTCGGCCCCGAAACAGAATTCCGCCAAACCAGCGCCCCCTATCGAACGCTCGGAGTGCCGATCTGAATTGTGGTCACATTAGCGATTCCGATGCCCGGGCGGAAGGAAGGTTGTGCACAGTTCTTTGGCTGAAGGGGTGGGAATAAACTAGAGGGGGTGACTATATCGGCGATGTTCGAGCACCCATATCAACGACCTCGGGAAAGATCTCGCGAAGAGTTGAACACTACTTCCGATTGCCGTGACAGGCTGGCTTCGTGTGTGGGCTCTCCCAGTGATTCGCGTAATCGAGGGAGTCGCTAATATTAGAAACCCTGAAATCGGGGAATGATCGGCTGGAATCACAATTTCAGAGTGCGAAATGAAGGTTTTTGTACCCAGAAACGATGTCTTATTGCCCTAGGCAATAAGAAGGCGTCGGCGTCTCTGAGTGCCGATTCCGAATTGTGGTCTTATAAGCAATTCTGATAACCAAGTAGAAAGTTATGCCCGTTTGAGCGAAGAGGTATCCGTATGCGATCGCATCGACGACCCGCGACCACGCTCCCGAAGAGGAATTTTGCGCCGGACTGGAAATCTCCGAATACGACTTTTACTGATCGGGTCGAAGTGTCGATTCCGAATTGGGGACTCGCGGGTGGTTCCGACCCCCGGGCAAACAGATATCTGCGTCCGATCGAAGGGTACGGTTGTCGGTTTGCTATAACGCACGCTCCGGAGTGGAATTTCGGCCCCGAAACAGAATTCCGCGAAACCAGCGCCCTATCGAACGTCTCGGAGTGCCGATTCTGAATTGTGGTCACATTAGCGATTCCGATGCCCCGGCGGAGGTTGTGCATAGTTCTTTGGCTGAAGGGGTGGGAATAAATTAGAGGGGGTGACTATATCGGCGATGTTCGAGCAGCCATATCAACGACCTCGGGAGAAGATCTCGCGAAGAGTTGAACACGACTTCCGATTGCGTGACAGGCTGGCTCCGTGTGGTGCTCTTCCAGTGATTCGCGTAATCGAGGGAGTCGCTAATATTAAAACCCTGAAATCGGGAGATGATCGGCTGGAATCACAATTTCAGAGTGCGAATGAAGGTTTTTGTACCCAGAAATGATGTCTTATTGCCCTAGGAATTAGGGGGCGTCGGGCGTCTCTGAGTGCCGATTCCGAATTGTGGTCTGATAAGCAATTCTGATGACCGAGTAGAAAGTTATGCCCGTTTGAGCGAAGAGGTGTCCGTAGGCGATCGCATCGACGGCCCGCGACCACGCTCCCGGAGAGGTATTTTACGCCGGACCGAAAATCTCCGAATGAGACCTTTTACCGACCGGGTCGAAGTGCCGATTCCGTATTAGGGCCTCGTGGGTGGTTCCGACCCCCGGGCGAACAGATATCTGCGTCCGATCGAACGGTACGGTTGTCGGTGTACTATAACGCACACTCTGGAGCGGAATTTCGGCCCTGGAACAGAATTCCGCAAAACCAGCGCCCTATCGACCATCTCGGAGTGCCGATGCCGAATTGTGGACACATTAGAGATTTCGATGCCCGGGGAGGAAAGTTATGCATAGTTCTTTGGCTGAAGGGGTGGGAATAAACTAGAGGGGGTGACTATATCGGCGATGTTCGAGCACCCATATCAACGTTCTCAGGAGGAGATCTCACGAAGAGTTGAACATGACTTCCGATCGTCGTGATAGGCCGGCTCTGCGTGTGGGCTCCGCCAACGATTCGCGTAATCGGGGAGTCGCTACTATTATAAAACCCTTGAATCAGGGAGATCATCGGCTAGAATCGTAATTTCAGAGTGCGAAATGAAGTGTTTTTGACCCCGAAACCACATCTTATCGCCCTAGGAAATAAGGGGGAGTTGGGCGTCTCTGATTGCCGATTCTGAATTGTGGTCTTATAAGTAATTTCCGATAACTGAGTAGAAAGTTATGCCCGTTTGAGCGAAGAGGTGTCCATATGCGATCGCATCGACGGCCCGCGACCACGCTCCCGGAGAGGAATTTTGCGCCCGACCAGAAATCTCCGAATGCGACCTTTTACCGATCGGGTCGAAGTGCGATTTCGAATTGGGCCTCGTGGTTGTTCCGACCCCCGGGCGAACATATATCTACGTCCGATCGAAGGGTACGGTTGCGGTGTGCTATAACGCACGCTCCGTAGTGGAATTCGGCCCCGGAACAGAATTCCGCGAAACCAGCGCCCTATCGAACGTCTCGGAGTGCCGATTCCGAATTGTGGTCACATAGCGATTCCGATGCCGGGCAGAAAGTTATGCACAGTTCTTTGGCTGAAGGGGTGGGAATAAACTAGAGGGGGTGAATATATCGGCGATGTTCGAGCACCCATATCAACGACCTCGGGAGGAGATCTCGCGAAGAGTTGAACACGACTTCCGATCGCCGTGACAGGCTGGCTCTGTGTGTGGGATCCGCCACGATTCGCGTAATCGAGGGAGTCGCTACTATTAGAAAACCCTGAAATCGGAGAGATCGTCGGCTAGAATCACAATTTCAGAGTGCGAAAGAAGGTTTTTGTACCCCGAAACGACATTTATCGCCCTAGGCAATAAGGTGGCGCGGGCGTCTCTGAGTGCCGATTCCGAATTGTGGTCTTATAAGCAATTTCGATAACAGAGTAGAAGTTATGCCGTTGAGCGAAGAGGTGTCCGTATGCGATCGCACATCGACGGCCCGCGACCACGCTCCGGAGAGGAATTTTGCACCAGACCGGAAATCTTCGAATGCGACCTTTTACCGACCGGGTCGAAGTTCCGATTTCGAATTGGGGCCTCGTGGTTGGTTCGACCCCCGGCGAACAGATATCTGCGTCCGATCGAAGGGTATGGTTGTCGGTGTACTATAACGCACGCTCCGGAGTGAAATTCGGCCCCGAACAGAATTCCGCGAAACAGCGCCCTATCGACCGTCTCGGAGTGCCGATGACGAATGTGGTCACATTAGCGATTCCATACCCGGGGAAAGTTATGCACAGTTCTTTGGCTGAAGGGGTGGGAATAAACTAGAGGGGGTGACTATATCGGCGATGTTCGAGCACCCATATCAACGACCTCGGGAGGAGATCTCGCGAAAAGTTGAACACGACTTCCGATCGCCGTGACAGGCAGGCTCCGTGTGTGGGCTCCGCCAGTGATTCGCATAATCGAGGGAGTCGCTACTATCAGAAAACCTTGAAATCGGGGCGATCATCGGCTAGAATCGCAATTTCAGAGGGCGAAACGAAGGTTTTTGTACCCCGAAACGACGTCTTATCACCCTAGGGAAAAAGGGGGGCGGGCGTCTCTGATTGCCGATTCTGAATAGCGGTCTTATAAGCAATTCCGATAACGGAGTAGAAGTTATGCCCGTTTGAGCGAAGAGGTGTCCGTATGCGATCGCATCGACGGCCGCGACCACGCTCCCGGAGAGGAATTTTGCGCCGGACTAGAAATCTCCGAATGCGACCTTTTACCGACCGGTCGAAGTGCCGATTCGAATTGGGGCCTCGCGGGTGGTTCCGACCCCGGGCGAATAGATATCTGTGTCCGATCGAAGGGTACGGTTGTTGGGTGTACTATAACACACGCTCCGGTGCGGAATTTCGGCCCTGAAAGAAGAATTCAGCAAAAACAATGCCCTATCGACCGTCTCGAGTGCCGATTCCGAATTGTGGTCATATTAGAGATTCCGATGCCCGGGCGGAAAGTTATGCATAGTTCTTTGGCTGAAGGGGTGGGAATAAACTAGAGGGGATGACTATATCGGCGATGTTCGAGCACCCATATCAACACCTCGGGAGGAGATCTCGCGAAGAGTTGAACACGACTTCCGATCGCCGTGACAGGACGGGCTCCATGTGTGGGCTCCGCCAGTGATTCGCTTAATCGAGGGAGTCGTACTATTAGAAACCCGGAAATCGGGGAGATCGTCGGCTAGAATCATAATTTCGGCATGCGAGACGAAGGTTTTGAACCCAAAATGACGTCTTATCGCCCTAGGCGATAAGGGGGCGTCGAGGCGTCTCTGAGTGCGGATTCCGAATTGTGGTCTTAGAAGCAATTCGATAAGCAAGTAGAAAGTTATGCGCGTTTGAGTGAAGAGGTGTCTGTATGCGATCGCATCGACGCCCGCAACCACGCTCCCGGAGAGGAATTTTGCGTCGGACCGGAAAATCTCCGAATGCGACCTTTTACCGACTGGGTCGAAGTGCCGATTCCGAATTGCGGCTCGCGGGTGGTTCCGACCCCGGGCGAAAGATATCTGCGTTCGATCTAAGGGTACGGTTGTCGGTTACTATAACGCATGCTCCGGGGTGGAATTTTGGCCCGAACGGAATTCCCGGAAAACCAGCGCCCTATCGACCTCTCGGAGTGTCGATTCGAATTGTGGTCACATTAGCGATTCGATGTCCGGGCGGAAAGTTATGCACAGTTCTTGGCTGAAGGGGTGGGAATAAACTAGAGGGGGTGACTATCTCGGCGATGTTCGAGCACCCATATCAACGACCTCGGGAGGAGATCTCGTGAAGTGTTGAACACGACTTCGATCGTCGTGACAGATCGGCTCCGTGTGTGGGCTCCGCCAGCGATTCGCGTAATCGAGGGAGTCTTACTATTAGAAAACCTGAAATCGGGGAGATTCGGCTAGAATCGCAATTTTGGAGTGGCGAACGAAGGTTTTTGGACCCCGAAACGACATCTTATCCCCTAGGCGATAAGGGGGCATCAGGCGTCTCTGAGTTCCGATTCCGAATTGTTGTCTTATAAGCAATTCTGATAACTGAGTATAATTATGCGCGTTTGAGCGAAAAGGTGTCCGTATGCGATCGCATCAACGCCCGCAACACGCTCCCGGAGAGGAATTTACGCGGACCGAAAATCTCCGAATGCGACCTTTTACCGACCGGGTCGAAGTGCCGATTCGCATTGGGGCCTCGCGGGTGGTTCCGACCCCGGGTAAACAGATATCTGCGTCTGATCGAAGGATCGGTTGTCGGTGTACTATAACGCACGCTCCGGGGCGGAATTTCGGCCCTAGAACAGAATTCCGGAAAACCACATCCCTCGACCGTCTCGGAGTGCCGATTCCGAATTGTGGTCACATTAGCGATTTCGATGCCCGGGCGGAAGTTATGCACAGTTCTTTGGCTGAAGGGGTGGGAATAAAACTAGAGGGGGTGACTATATCGGCGATGTTCGAGCACCCATATCAACGACCTCGGAGGAGATCTCGCGAAGAGTTGACACGACTTCCGATCACCGTGATAGGCCGCTCCGTGTGTGGGCTCCGCCAGCGATTCGCGTAATCGAGGGAGTCGCTACTATTAGAAAACCCTAAAATCGGGGAGATCATCGGCTAGAATCGCAATTTTGGAGTGCGAAACGAAGGTTTTTGTGCCCCAAAACGATGTCTAATCGCCCTAGGCAATAAGGGGGCGTCGGGCGTCTCTGCGTTCCGATTCCGAATTGTGGTCTTATAAGCAATTCCGATAACCGAGTAGAAAGTTATGCCTAATTGGGCGAAGAGGTGTCCGTATGCGATCGCATCGACGGCCCGCGACCACGTCCTGGAGAGGAAGGAATTTGCGCCGGACCGGAAATCTCCGAATGCGACCTTTTACCGACCGGGTCGAAGTGCCAATTCTGAATTGGGGTCTTGCGGGTGGTTCCGATCCCGGGCAAACAGATACTGCGTCCGATCGAAGGGTACGGTTTCGGTGTACTATAACGCTGCTCGGGGCGGAATTTCGGGTCCTAAATCAGAATCCGCGAAACCAGCGCCGTATCGACGTCTCGGAGTGCCGATTCCGAATTGTGGTCACATTAGCAATTCCGATGCACCGGCGGAAAGTTATGCACATTCTTTGGCTGAAGGGGTGGGAATAAACTAGAGGGGGTGACTATATCGGCGATGTCGAGCACCCATATCAACGACCTCGGGAGGAGATCCACGAAGAGTTCAACACGACTTCTGATCGCCGTGACAGGCCGGCTCTGTGTGTGTGCTCCGCCAGTGATTCGCGTAATCGAGGGAGTCGCTACTATTAGAAACCTGAAAAGGGAGATCATCGGCAAGAATCACAATTTCGGAGTGTGAGACGAAGGTTTTTGGACCCGAAACGACGTCTTATCGCCTTAGGCGATAAGGGGGAATCGAGCGGCTCTGAGTTCCGATTCCGAATTGTGGTCTTATAAGCAATTCCGATAACCGAGTAGAAAGTTATGCCGTTTGAGCGAAGAGGTGTCCGTATGCGATCGCATCAACGGCCCGCAACCACGCTCCCAGAGAGGAATTTGCGCCGGACCGGAAATCTCCGATGTGACCTTTATAGACGGGTCGAAGAGTGTCGATTCCGTATTGGGGCCTCGCGGGTGGTTCCGACGCCCGGGCGAACAGATATCTGCGTCCGTTCGAAGGATACGGTTGTCGGTGTACTATAACGCACGCTCCGGGGGGAATTTCGGCCCTGGAACAAAATTCTGCGAAACCAGTGCCCTATCGACCGTCTCAGAGTGCCGATTCCGAATTGTGGTCACATTAGCGATTCCGATGCCGGGCGGAAGTTTTGCCCAATTCTTTGGCTGAAGGGGTGGGAATAAACTAGAGGGGGTGACTATATCGGCGATGTTCGAGCACCCATATCAATGACCTCGGGAGGAGATCTCGTGAAGAGTTCAACATGAATTCTGATCACCGTGACAGGCCGGCTCCGCCAGCGATTCGCGTAATCGAGGGAGTCGCTACTATTAGAAAATCCTGAAATCGGGGAGATCATCGGCTAGAATCGCAATTTGGAGTGCGAAACGAAGGTTTTTGTGCCCAAACGATGTCTGATCGCCCTAAAAATAAGGGGGCGTCGGGCGTCTCTGTGTGCCGATTCCGAATTGTGGTCTTATAAGCAATTCTGATAACGAGTAGAAAGTTATGCATGTTTTGAGCGAAGAGGGGTGTCCGTATGCGATCGCATTGACGGCCAGCGAGCACGCTCCTGAGAGAGGAATTTGTGCAGGACCCGGAAATCTCCGAATGCGACCTTTACTGACAGGGGTCGAAGTGACCGATTCCGAATTGGGGCCTTGCGGGTGGTTCCGACCTTGGGCGAACAGATATCTGCGTCCGATCTAAGGGTACGGTTGTCGGTTGTACTATAACGCAAGCTCTGGGGCGAAATTTGGCCAAGAAACAGAATTCCGCAAAACCAGCGCCGTATCGACCGTCTCGGAGTACCGATTCCGAATTGTGGTCAATTAGCGATTCCAGTGCAACGGGCGGAAAGTTATGCACAGTTCTTTGGCTGAGGGGTGGGAATAAATTAGGGGGGGTGATATATCGGCGATGTTCGAGCACCCATATCAACGACCTCGGGAGGAGCTCTCGCGATGAGTTGAACACGACTTCCGATCGCCGTGACAGGCCGGCTCCGTGTGTACGCTCCGCCAGCGATTCGCGTAATCGAGGGAGTCACTACTATTAGAAAACCTTGAAATCGGGGAGATCGTCGGCTAGAATCGCAATTTCAGAGTGCGAAACGAAGGTTTTTGTACCCCGAAACGACATCTTATCGCCCTAGGCAATAAAGGGGCGTCGGGCGTCTCTGAGTGCCGATTCCGAATTGTTGTCTTATAAGTAATTCCGATAACCGAGTAGAAAGTTATGCCATTTTTGAGCGAAGAGGTGTCCGTATGCGATCGCAAGACGGCCCGCGACCACGCTCACGGAGAGGAATTTTGCGCCGGAGCGGAAATCTCCGAATGCGACGTTTTACCGACCGGGTCGAAGTGCCTGATTCCAAATTGGGGCCTCACGGGTGGTTCCGACCCCAGGCGACAGATATCTGCGTCCGATCGAAGGGTACGGTTGTCGGGTACTATAACGCACGCTCCGGGGCGGAATCCAGCCCCGGAACGGAATTCCACGAAACCATCGCCCTATCAACCGTCTCGGAGTGCCGATTCCGAATTGTTGTCAGATTAGCGATTGCGATGCCCGGGCGGAAAGTTATGCACAGTTCTTTGGCTGAAGGGGTGGGAATAAACAAGAGGGGGTGGTGACTATATCAGCAATGTTCGAGCACCCATATGAACGACCTCGGGAGGAGCTCTCGCAAAGAGTGAACACGACTTCCGATCGCCGTGACAGGCCGGCTCCGTGTGTGGGCTCCGCCAGCGATTTGCATAATTGTGGGAGTCGCTACTATTAGAAAAACCTTGAAATCGAGGAGATCGTCGGCTAGAATCGCAATTTCAGAGTGCGAAACGAAGGTTTTGTACCCCGAAACGACATCTTATCGCCCTAGGCATTAAGAGGTCATCGGGCGTCTCTGAGTACCGATTCCAAATTGTGGTCTTATAAGCAATTCTGATAACCGAGTAGAAGGTTATGCCAGTTTGAGCAAGAGGAGTCCGTATGCAATCGCATCGAGGGCCCGCGACAACGCTCTCGGAGAGAGGAATTTTGCGCCGGACCGGAAATCTATGAATGCGACCTTTTACCGACCGGATCAAAGTGCCGATTCCGAATTGGGGCCTCGAGGGGTTCCGAACCCTGGGTGAACAGAATCTGCGTCCGATCGAAGGGTACGGTGTCGGTGTACTATAACGCACGCTCTGGGGTGGACTTTCGGGCCCCAGAACAGAATTCTGCGAAACAAAGCGCCTATCGACCGTCTCGGAGTGCCGATTGAATTATGGTCACATTAGCGATTCCGATGCCCGGGCGGAATGTTATGCACAGTTCTTGGCTAAAGGGGTGGGAATAAACAAGTGGGGGTGACTATACGGCGATGTTCGAGCACCCATATCAACGACTCGGGAGAAGATCTCGTGAAGAGTTGAACATGGCTTTCGATCGCCGTGACAGGACGGTCCGCCTGTGTGGGCTCGCTAGCGATTCCCGTAATCGAGGGAGTCGTACTATTAGAAAACCTTGAAATCGGAGAGATCGTCAATTAGAATCGTAATTTCGGAGTGCGAAACGAAGGTTTTTGTACCCCAAAACGACGTCTAATCACCCTAGGCAATAAAGGGGCGTCGGGCGTCTCTGAGTGCCGATTTCGAATTGTGGTCTTATAATTTATTCCGATAACCGAGTAGAAAGTTATGCCCGTTTAAGCAAAGATGTGTCCGTATGCGATCGCATCGACGGCCCGCAACCATGCTCCCGAAGAGGAATTTTGCGCCGGATCGGAAATCTCCGAATGCGAACTTTTACAGACCGGGTCGAAGTGCCGATTCCGAATTGTGGCCTTGCCGGTGGTTCCGACCCACGGGCGAATAGATATCTGCGTCCCGATTGAAGGGTACGGTTGTCGGTGTATATAACCATCGCCCTATGGACCGTCTCGGAGTGACGATTCCGAATAGTGGTCACACTTAGCGATTTCGTGCCCGGGCGGAAAGTTATGCACAGTTCTTTGGCTGAAGAGGTGGGAATAAACTATTGGGGTGACTATATCGGCGATGTTCGAGCACCCATATCAACGACCTCGGGAGGAGATCTCGCGAAGAGTTGAACACGACTTCTGATCGCCGTGACGGGCTGACCCCGTGTGTGGGCTCCGCCAGCGATTCGCATAATCGAGGGAGTCGCTACTATTAGAAAACCCTAAAATCGGGAGATTGTCGGCTAGAATCGCAATTTCGGAGTGCGAAACGAAGGTTTCTGGACTCCGAAATGACGTCTTATCACCCTAGGCAATAATGGGGCGTCGGGTGACTCTGAGTGCCGATTCCGAATTGTGGTCTTATAAGCAATTCCGAAAAACGAGTAGAAAGTTATGAGCATTTGAGCGAAGAGGTGTCCGTATGCGATCGCATCGACGGCCCGCAACCACGCTCTCGGAGAAGATTTTACGCCAGACCGGAAATCTCCGAATGAGACCTTTTACCGACCGAGTCGAAGTTCCGATTCCGAATTGGGGCCGCGCGGGTGGTTCCGACCCCCGGCGAATAGATATCTGCGTCCGATCGAAGGGTACGGTTGTCGTGTACTACCATTGGCAGTAAATCTTTTCTCACCCAAATTTGACTTGTTTTTTATTTTCATTTTATTTCATTGGTGTTTTTAGTCTTTTTCTGTTTGTTCTTTTCCTTAGGAATGAAAGCACCAATATTTTGTTTTTAGTGGGAGGGGAGTTTTCATTTGAGCATAGGAGTTCAGATTAGGAGGTGGAATCCATGGATTTTGTTGGTACATCCAAGGTTTGGATGAAAGAATGAGGATGATACCAACAGGGGTTGTCATACCATTGGCTCCAAGGATTGGTCCAATCATCTTGAATGCTGTCTTGGAGGTCCAAGGTTCTTTATAACTGATTTCCTTGACTTTTTCTTGTTTTTCAAATTTTTATTTGAATTTTTGATTGAGTGTTGTAGCTTTGATGTTGAGCAGATCGACCTCTCCATGACTGGTGTCGACACAGCAACCACAGAAGTCTCTTCTTGTGGACTGGTGTCGACCTGTCAGGAGACTGTGTCGACCTGGTTGTCTTCTTTTGTTTTTGAGTTTTTGATTTGTTTTGTGTTTTGTTTGATGTTTTGTCTGATGTTTGCTTGATTTCTGTGTTCTCAAGATTAGGACCTTTGACAAATTTAATTATAGTGCTTTGCCCTTTTCTCACCAGATTTGTCTTCTTTGGTTTTTATTTGTTGAATCCTAATCTATGAGAAGTTGTTGTCATGTTGTTCCAGCAGTGCCTCCACGTATCTTACCTTTTGTGAAAGTTTGGATAACTTCATCCCTTTCTTTTAGCTGGTTTTGAAGAGTTTTATTTCTTCAATCTTTTGTTGTTTTTCTTGTTTTCCCTTTCCAGCTTTTCAGATAAGTCTTGAATTCTTGGGTGGCCTTTTGAGAGGCAAGCTTCAGATCATCAATTAGATTCATGAGATTTTCTTTTTCTTCATTTAATTCTGTTATCTCATTTTCTAGCTCACAAGTTCTGTTGTTTGAAGATTGGTTATGATAAAGGTTTTCAATTTTCTTTTTGATGTGTTTGTTTTCTTTCTCATTTCAGAATATTTTTCAACTAGCTCAGCATAAACATCCTGCCAATCTTCAACAGTGAAGTCTTCAAAAGAGGTGCTTACCTTTTTTCAGAATTGTTGGCCATGAAGCAAATTTCCTCACTCTGAGAGCTTGAGGATTTTTTCTTCTTCTTCTTCACTTGAATCTTCATCAGACCAAGTGGCTACCATGGCCTTTGGCTTCTTGAACTTCTGGAATTTCTTGTACTTTTCTTTCGTGTTCTCAGGACACTCTCCCTTCATGTGTCCTGACTTATTACACCTGTAACAAATGACAGTTTCGTCAGATTTTTTATTCTTGTTGAAATTAGAAGAGGAAATGTTTCTTTTACCTGAGGAAAACTTCTTTTCCCAGACATCTTTCCTTTTCTATATTCAAGAATTTTCTAATTGCCTGGTCATGAGGGCAATTTCATCTCATTTGACTCAGACACCTTAGAACTTGTCTTTTCCTGACTTTTGTCTTTATTACTTGAGGAGGCCTTAAGTGCCATGGCTTGGTCTTAATTATATGTTCTTCATTTCTTTTCAAATTGATTTCATATGTCATTAAGGATCCTATCAATTCATCCAAAGAATTTTGGACAAATCTTTATAATCTTCAATAACAGTGGCCTTTGTGTGCCAAATAGAAGAGAGTGAACGTAAGATTTTCCTTACCAAGTCCGCATCTGTGTAGTCCTACCTAAGGCCTTGAGTCCATTGACAATAACCATGAACCTGGCAAACATTCAGAAATTGTTTCATTAGACTTCATCATAAACAATTCATATTCTGAAACAAGAATATTTGCCTTAGTTTCCTTCACTTGTGATGTTCCCTCATAAGTAATTCGAGTTTATCCCACATCTCTTTGGCAGATTTGCACATTGAGATTCTCGAATACTCTTTGGATGAACAACACATTGAATCATATTCATGGCACTATAATTCAATGTGGCTTTTCTTATTTGTTCCCTAGTCCAGGTTTCTTCCTCTCCCTAGTTTTCATAGGGACCAACCTCAACCACTTTCCAAATTTCATAGTTCTGGGCTCTTAGAAAGACTTGCATTCTATTTTTCCAGTATGAATAGTCCGTTCCATTAAAGAATGGTGGCCTATTTATGGAATGCCCCTCAGCTATGAAACCTTTGGAATCCATTGACTTAAGAAGAAGGCACAAAAGAGTACTCAACAAGCAAGCAAACAATCAAGCAATCAGACACACAATACTCAAAAACTGCTCAAATCAAATCAGATCAAGTATAAACCCTCTCTGATACCAATTGAAGGATCGAGGAAAAGGTGTGGTTAAGATCTAGAAGGGGGGGGGGGGATGAATAGATCTATGCCACTCTATGCGGAAGCTAAAGCAATTTAAAAATACTTTGAGAATCAGAGGCAATTTTAACAGTAAAAAACACAGATCTGATGAGATATTAAGTGAGTTGGTAAAATAGATGTGAACCAGTTGATTAAGTAAATCTTAAGCGATCCTATGCAAGCATCTAATGGATAATAGAATCAAACCACGAATAGACAAGTGCACAGAGATTTTTAGGTGGTTCGGAAATCACCCATGTGATTCCTACATCCACCCCTCACACCCAGTGAGGATTCACTAAACAACTTGGGTAACACACCCACTGGAGCCAGACAACTCCAACACCTGAGCTTACAACTCACAACCTCTAGAGTAAGACTACTCTAGATCCCTGAGCAAGACTGCTCAACAAACACTTGAGCTCGACGACTCAAACTGAGCACAGTGGCTCACAAACACCATGCTAGACACCAACACAAGACATAGATCTTCTAGCAGCAAGATCATGTCAAACATGAGAACATTCATGAGAATTATGCAGAAGCACTTGCACATCTCAAAATGTCTCAGAAGAACAAAAATACATTGAGGATTGTATGAAAAGACTTTGTTCTTCAGTGTACTCCCTTGTAGAAGCTCAGATTGGGAAGAGGCTTGGATTCTTGAAGTCCCAAGCGATGCTCTGTACTTTTGAACTTGGGGATCTTCCTTGAATCTTCTCCAACGGATGCTTCTACTTGATCTGCTTCTTGAGGCTCTTCAGATGCTTCTTCAAGGATCACACTCCAATTCTCACAATCGAATTGATGAGAATTGGTCTTCAAGACACCATGAGAGCAATGAGGGAGATGAACTCTTCTCGCCGCCAAAGGAACTTTTCTGGAGGCTCTAAGAGTTCGTTGGGTCTCTTGATGTGATGGGTGGCCGATTGGGGGCCTTTTATACCCAAAAGATTCCAAAGATACCCTTTAGGTACAAGGGCACACGATCCTTGGTTGATACACCATCGCCTAGGCTGACACGTGGCAATCATCCATCTTAAGTTGGAATTTTTCCGTAGTGTGTCGACCTGCCCTGGTGGTGGTGTCGACACACTGTCCCAAATCTGAAAACAGGCTATTCTGAGAATTGATCCAGTGTCGACCTGCCCTGGTGGTAGTGTCGACCTGCTGTCCCAATCCTGCAAACATGCTGTTCTGGGAACGAGGTCCAGTGTCGACCTGCCCTGATCCTGCGTCGACCTGGGTAGACTAAATCCTGGAATTTGCAACTCGTGTCGACCTGCTTTTGGACTAGTGTCGACACAGTCTCAGCATTTCTTCACCTTTTTGCCTTTGAGACTGAGGTGTTGTGTCGACACCATTGTGGGGTGTGTCGACACCATCATTGCAAAAGGTATTTGTACCTGAAAATTAAACACATATATCAATAGTAAAATATTTTTATTAAGTACAAATGATAAGTGTGCTTTGAAACATGCTTTTTGAATATGTAATTCAGGTGAAGTGTGTTTATCATGTTTCAATTAATTTGCATTCAAATCACATTTGTCATCATCAAAATAAGAGGGGAAATGATATGAATTACACTCAACCCAACAATCTCCCCCTTTTTTATGATGGCAACATTAAATCCATGACAGTGAGGTTTTGATGAGATGTGATTTTAAGCAATTTTGGTTATTCAAAGTTCTTATTTTTTTTTTGTGTTCATGCTTGTCAAGACCTTTAAATCAACTCAGTAACAATGATGGTTGCACTTCACAAGTACAATGTTACTTGAAGTAAGTTAGTTGCATAAAGAAGGTCAAGCAACTTGACAAGCATTCATACATTCACATTCACATAACATTTCAAACACATTGAAGACACAAATGAGAAATTCATTCAAGCCAAGCAAAAAGCATTTCATTTCATTCAAGAGAAACATTACAATCTTTCAAAAAGGATTACAATCATTCATTTCTTGTTCTCTTCTTTCTTCTCCCCCTTTGACATTATCAAAAAAATAATACATTATGAAGAAGGTGGAGGAGGAATAGGAAGTAAGATTTGCTCAATGTCTGACAGTCTTTTCTCCATGAAAGTCAAGCTTGACTTGATTTGATCTTGAATGGTTGTGAGTTTTGTGTGCAAGTAATGTTCCATTCTGTCCGAATTTTCTATCAAGGTAGCTTGAATTCTGCCTAGATCAGCTGATATGGGTTGTAAAGAGGAAGATGATCCAGCTGACCAACCAGGCATTTGCATGATTTTGAATTCCATTTTCAAATCAGAGATCTGGTTGTCAATGTGTGCATTGAAGTTCCTCATGCTTTCCAAATCATTTGCCAGGTGAGCAAATGATAGTCTAGTTTTGGAGATCTGATCAAGTGTTGCCTTTGTGTTGAACACATCAGCTTGAGAGTTTGCTAGAATCCCTGAAGAACCTTCTCCAGTTTGTCTTGTGTTCTTTGAGCTGACGTGAAGCATCTCCCAGTGTACCAATTAATCTATTGAATCTCTGAGCTGCATAGTCTGAGGCAGCTTTTTGTTCTATGAACTTGGCAGACACTTTGTTCTCCAATCTCTGAATCCTCAACTCAAAGGTTTCTGACATGGTTTGAATGGAGGAGTTCAAGGTTTCAAATTTTTCATTTAAAAAGGAGAATAACTCTGGTGGAACAGAAGGTCCACCAGAGGATGTGGATGCTTGAAAAGTGGGTTGTGGAGAGAAATGATGAAACTGAGGTGAGAGTGGGGCATGAAATGGAATGTCACCTTCAGTTGATACTTGAGACTGTTCCTCATTCAAAAGAGGCTGATCCTCTTGACCTTGGGCTGGTCCCCTTGAGCTGGAGGCTGTTCCTCTTGACCTTGGGCTGGTCCCCTTGACCTGAGGCTGTTCCTCTTGAGCTTGGGGCTGGTCCCCTTGATCCTGAGGCTGTTCCTCTTGAGCTTGAGGAGCCTCAACCACAACTGGCCCTCTCCTAACTTGATTGCCCTCCAGTCTAAATCCATGAATTTCTGAATATTCTTAAAGCTGTAGATGTTGGATTTAGGGATTGACTGGGATTTCTCATTGTCTAAAGGCACACCAAAGTGCTGGAATACTGAGGGCAGATGAGCAGCATATGGAAGAGATCTCTTGAGGTCTTTCCTGGTTGTTTCAGATATGATTTGATACATTATGACATGGAGGTTGATTTTGATGTCTTTTACCATGCAATATAGAATGAACCTCTGAATATCTGTTAGCCTGTCCCTTCCACCACCTTGAGGGGTAATGATGTGGTCAGCATATGGTGGATGATTCTCAACACAGGGGTAAATGAATTTGTGTTGAATTTGGTAACATAGGTTTGATTGGGATTATGCATCAGCAGGTAAGCCTGTCATGATGGTATAGGCTTCATGAAGATCAACAATTTATTCGAAGTTAATCTGCCCCTTCATCTGGTACTTTGAAATAGAGCAGCTTTATCTGTTGGCATGTCAATAGATAACTAGAGGGGGTGACTATATCGGCGATGTTCGAGCACCCATATCAACGACCTCGGGAGAAGATCTCGCGAAGAGTTGAATAGGACTTCCGATCGCCGTGACAGGCTGGCCCCGTGTGTGGGCTCCGCCAGCGATTTGCGTAATTGAGGGAGTCGCTACTATTAGAAAACCTTGAAATCGGGGAGATCGTCAGCTAGAATCACAATTTCGGAGTGCGAAACGAAGGTTTTTGTACCCCGAAATGACGTCTTATTGCCTAGGCAATAAAGGGACATCGGGCGTCTTTGAGTGCCGATTCCGAATAGTGGTCTTATAAGCAATTCCGGTAACCGAGTAGAAATTTATGCCTGTTTGAGCGAAGAGGTGTCCGTATGCGATCGCATCGACGGCCCGCGACCACGCTCCCGGAGAGGAATTTGCGCCGGACCGGAAATCTCCAATTCGACCTTTTACCGACCGGGTCGAAGTGCCGATTCCAAATTCGGGCCTCGGGGTGGTTCCGACCCTTAGGCGAACAGATATCTACGTCCGATCGAAGGGTACGGTTGACGGTGTACTATAACGCATGCCCGGGGTGGAATCCCGGCCCCGTAATAGAATTCCACGAACCATCTCCCTATCGACCGTCTCGAGTGCCGATTACGAAATGTGGTCACATTAGCGATTGCGTGTCCGGGTGGAAAGTTAGGCACAGTTCTTTGGCTGAAGGGTGAGAATAAACTAGAGGGGGTGACTATATCGGCGATGTTCGAGCACCCATATCAACGACCTCGGGAGGAGCTCTTGCGAAGAGTTAAACACGACTTCCGATTGCCGTGACAGGACGGCTCCGTGTGTGGGCTCCGCCCGCGATTCGCATAATCGAGGGAGTCGCTACTATTAGAAAACCTTGAAATCGGGGAGATCGTCGGCTAGAATCGCAATTTTGCAGTGCGAAACGAAGGTTTTTGTACACCCGAAACGACATCTTATCGCCTTAGGCAATAAGGGGCATCGGCGTCTCTGAGTGCCGATTCCGAATTGTGGTCTTATAAGCAATTCCGATTACCGAGTTGAAAGTTATGCCAGTTTGAGCGAAGAGGTGTCCGTATGCATCGCATCGACGGCCCGCGACCACGCTCCCGGAGGAATTTTTGCGCCGGACCGGAAATCTCCGAATGCCCTTTTACTGACCGAGTCGAGCCGATTCCAAATTGGGCCTCGCGGGAGGTTTCGACCCCTAGGCGAGCAGATATCTGCGTCCGATCGAAGGGTACGGTTGTCGGTGTTACTATAACGCACGCTCCTGGTGGAATCCCGGCCCCGAACCGAATTCCACGAAACCATCGCCCTATCGACCGTCTCGGAGTGCCGATTCCGAATTGTGGTCAATTAGCGATTGCGATGCCCCCGGGCGGAAAGTATGCACAGTCTTTGGCTGAAGGGGTTGGAATAAATTAGAGGGGGTGACTATATCGGCGATGTTCGAGCACCCATGTCACGACCTCGGTAGGAGCTCTCACGAAGAGTTGAACACGACTTCCGATCGCCGTGACAGACCGGCTCTGTGTGTGTGCTCCGCCAGCGATTAACGTAATCGAGGGAGTCACTACTATTAGAAAACCTTGAATCGGGGAGATCGTCTGCTAGAATCGTAATTTCAGAGTGCGGAACGAAGGTTTTTGTACCCCGAAACGACATCTTATCGCCCTAGGCAATAAAGGGGCATCGGGCGTCTCTGAGTGGCGATTCCCGAATTGTTGTCTTATAAGCAATTCCGATAACCGAGTAGAAAGTTATGCCAGTTTGAGCGAAGAGGTGTCCGTATGCGATCGCATCGACGGCCCGCGACCACGCTCCCGGAGAGGAATTTTTCGCCGGAGCGGAAATCTCCGAATGCGACCTTTTACCGACCAGTCGAAGTGCCGATTCCAAATTGTGTGGCTCACGGGTGTTTCCGACCCCCAAGCGAACAGATATCTGCGTCTGATCGAAGGTACGATTGTCGGTGTACTATAACGCACGCTCCGAGCGCAATCCCAGCCCGGAACAGAATTCCACGAAACCATCGCCCTATCGACCGTCCTTGAGTGCCGATTTTGAATTGTTGTCACATTAGCGATTGCGATGCCCGGGCGGAAAGTTATGCACAGTTCTTTGGCTGAAGGGGTGGGAATAAACAAGAGGGGGTGACTATATCAGCAATGTTCGAGCACCCATATCAACAACCTTGGGAGGAGCTCTCACGAAGAGTTGAACATGACTTCCGATCATCGTGACAGGCCGGCTCCGTGTGTGGGCTCCGCCAGAGATTTACGTAACCGAGGGAGTCGCTACTATTAGAAAACCTTGAATCGGAGAGATCGTCGGCTAGAATCATAATTTTAGAGTGCGAAACGAAGGTTTTTGTACCCCGAAACATTCTATCGCCCCTCGGCAATAAGGGGTCACGGGCGTCTCTGAGAGTCGATTCCGAATTGTGGTCTTATAAGCAATTCTGATAATCGAGTAGAAAGTTATGCCAGTTTGAGCGAAGAGGAGTCCGTATGCAATCACATCGACGGCCCGCGACCACGCTCCCGGAGAGGAATTTTGCGCCGGACCGGAAATCTCGAATGTAACCTTTTACCGACCGGATCGAAGTGCCTATTCCGAATTGGGGCCTCGAGGGGGTTCCGACCCCCGGGCGAACAGATATCTGTGTCCGATCGAAGGGTACGGTTGTCCGTGTACTATAACGCACGCTCCGGGGTGGAATTTCGGCCCCAGAACAGAATTCTGCGAAACAAGCGCCCTATCGACCGTCTCGGAGTGCCGATTCCGAATTGTTGTCATATTTGCGATTCCGATGCCCGGGCGGAAAGTTATGCACAGTTCTTTGGCTGAAGGGTGGGAATAAACAAGAGGGGGTGACTATATCGGCGATGTTCGAGCACCCATATCAACGACCTCGGGAGAAGATCTTGAGAAGAGTTTAACATGGATTCCGATCGCCGTGACAGGACGCTCCGTGGTGTGGGCTCCGCCAGCGATTCGTGTAATTGAGGGAGTCGTACTATTAGAAAACCTTGAAATCGGGGAGATCGTCATATAGAATCGTAATTTCGGAGTGTGAAACGAAGGTTTTTGTACCCCAAATGATGTCTAATCGCCCTAGGCAATAAAGGGGCGTCGGGCGTCTCTGAGTGCCGATTCCGATTGTGGTCTTTTAAGCAATTCCGATAACCGAGTAAAAGTTTATGCCCGTCTAAGCGAAGAGGTGTCCGTATGCAATCGCATCGACGGCCCGCGACCACGCTCCCGAAGAGGAATTTTGCGCCGGACCAGAAATCTCCGAATGTAAACTTTTACAGACCGGGTCGAAGTGCCGATTCCGAATTGTGGCCTTGCAGGTGGTTCCGACCAAGGGGTGAACAGATATCTGCGTCCCGATTGAAGGTACGGTTGTCGTGTACTATAACGCACGCTCATGAGCGGAATTTCGGCCGTTGAACAGAATTCCCCGAAACCGGCACCCATACCCTATCGCCCGTCTCGGAGTGCCGATTCTGAATTGTAGTCACATTAGCGATTTCGATGCCCGGCGGAAAGTTATGCACAGTCTTTGGCTGAAGAGGTGGGAATAAACTATAGGGGTGTGACTGTATCGGCAATGTTCGAGCACCCTATCAACGACCTCGGAGGAGATCTCGCGAAGAGTTGAACACGACTTCTGATCGCCGTGACAGGCCGACTCCGTGTGTGTGCTCCGCCAGCGATTCGCATAATCGAGGGAGTCGCTACTATTAGAAAACCCTAAAATAGGGAGATTGTCGGCTAGAATCGCAATTTCGGAGTGCGAGACGAAGGTTTCTGGACCCTGAAACAACGTCTTATCACCCTAGGCAATGAGGGGTTTTCGGGCGACTCTGAGTGCCGATTCCGAATTGTGGTCTTATAAGCAATTCCGATAACCGAGTAGAAAGTTAGAGCATTTGAGCGAAGAGGTGTCCGTATGCGATCGCATCGATGGCCCGCAACCACGCTCCCGGAGAGGAATTTTACGCCAGACCGGAAATTCCGAATGAGACCTTTTACCGACCAGGTAGAAGTTCCGATTCCGAATTGGGGCCTCGCGGGTGGTTCCGACCCCCGGGCGAATAGATATCTGCGTCCGACCGAAGGGTACGGTTTCGGTGTACTATACGCACGCTCCGGGGCGAAATTTCGGTCGCGGAACGGAATTTCGCGCGAACCAGCGCCCTATAGACCGTTTCGGAGTGTCGATTCTGAATTGTGGTCACATTAGCGATACTGATGCCCGAGCGGTAATTATGCACATTTCTTTTGCTGAAGCAATGGGAATAAACTAGAGGGGGTGAGTATATCGCGATGTTCGAGCACCCATATCAACGACCTCGGGAGGAGATCTCGCGAAGACTTGAACACGACTTTCGATCGCCGTGACAGGCCGGCTCCGTGTGTGGGCTCTGCTAGCGATTTCGTAATCGAGGGAGTCGCAACTATTAGAAAATCCTGAATCGGGGAGATCATCGGCTTGAATCGCAATTTTGGAGGGCAATGAAGGTTTTTGTACCCCGAAATTACGTCTTATCGCCCTAGGAAATAACGGTGCATCGGGCGTCTCTGAGTGACAATTCCGAATTGTGGTCTTATAAGCAATTCTGATAACCGAGTAGAAAGTTATGCCCGTTTGAGCGAAGAGATGTCCGTATGCGATCGCATCGACGGCCCGCGACCAAGCTCCCGGAGAGCAATTTTACACCGGACCGAAATCTTCGAATGCAAACTTTTACCCACGGTCGAAGTGTGCCGATTCCAAATTGGCGCCTCGCGGGTGGTTCCGACCCCCGGGCGAATAGATATCTACGTCCGATCGATTCCGAATTCTGGTCACATTAGCGATTCCGATGCCCCGGCGGAAAGTTATGCACAGTTTTCTTGGCTAAAGGGGTGGGAATAAACTAGAGGGGGTGACTATATCGGCTAGTTCGAGTAGCCAGATCAATGACCTCGGGGGAGATCTCGCGAAGAGTTGAACATGACTTTCCATCTCCGTGACAGGCCGGCTCTGTCTGTGGGCTCCGCCAGCGATTCGCGTGATCGAGGAAGTTGCTACTTAAAAAAATCCTTGAAATCGGGATCGTCGGCTAGAATCGTAATTTCGGAGTGCGAAACGAAGGTTTTTGTACCCCGAAACGACATCTTATCACCCTAGCAATAAGGGGGGTGCGGGCGTCTCTGAGTACCGATTCTGAATGTTGGTCTTATAAGCAATTCTGATAACCGAGTAGAAAGTTATGCCAGTTTGAGCGAAGAGGTGTCCGTATGCGATCGCATCGACGACCCGCGACCACGCACTCGGAGAGGACTTTTGCGCCGGACCGGAAATCTCAGAATGCAACCTTTTACCGACCGAGTCGAAGTGACGATTCGAATTGGGGCCTCGCGGGTGGTTCCCACCCACGGCGAACAATATCTACGTCCGTCGATCGAAGGGTACTGTTGTCGGTGTACTATAACGCACGCTCTGGGGCAGAATTTTGGCCCAAACAGAATTCCGCGAAACCAGCACCCTATCGACCGTCTCGGAGTGCCGATCCGAATTGTGTCATATTAGCGATTCCGATGCCCGGGCGAATAGTTTGGCATAGTTCTTTGGCTGAAGGGTTGGAATAAACAAGAGGGGGTGACTATTTCGCGATGTTCGAGCACCCATATCAACGACCTCGGGAGAAGATCTCGCGAAGAGTTGAACACGACTTCTGATCGCCGTAACAGGTCGGCTCCGTGTGTGCGCCTCGCAGCGATTCGCATAATCGAGGGAGTCGTACTATTAGAAAACCCAAAAATCGGGGAGATCATCGACTAAAATCACAATTTCAGAGTGCGAAATGAAGGTTTTTGTACCCCAAAACGATGTCTAATCGCCCAGGCATAAAGGGGCGTCGGGCGTCTCTGAGTTGCAATTCCGAATTGTGGTCTTATAAGCAATTCCGATAACCGAGTAGAAATTTATGCCCGTTTGAGCGAAGAGGTTTCCGTATGCGATCGCATCGACGGCCCGCCCCACGCTCCCCGAGAGGAATTTTAACGCCGGACCGAAAATCTCCGAATGCGACCTTTTAACCGACTGGGGCGAAGTGCCGATTCCAAATTGGGGCCTCGCGGGTGATTCCGACCCCGGGCGAACAGATATCTGCGTCCGATCGAAGGGTACGGTTGTCGGTGTACTATAACGCACGCTCCGGGGCGGAATCCCGGCCCCGGAACGGAATTCCATGAAACCATCGCCCTATCGACCATCTCGGAGTTCCGATTCCGAATTGTGGTCACATTAACGATTGCGATGCCTGGGCAGAAAGTTATGCACAGTTCTTTCGCTAAAGGGGTGGGAATAAACTAGAGGGGGTGACTATATCGGCGATGTTCGAGCACCCATATCAACGACCTCGGGAGGAGCTCTCCTGAAGAGTTGAACACGACTTCCGATCGCCGTGACAGGCCGTCTCCGTGTGTGGGCTCCGCCAGCGATTCGCGTAACTGAGGGAGTCGCTTCTATTAGAAAACCTTGAAATCAGGGAGATCGTCGGCTAGAATCGTAATTTCAGAGTGCGAAACGAAGGTTTTTGTACCCCGAAACGACATCTTATCACCCTAGGCAATAACGAGCGTCGGGCGTCTCTGGGTGCCGATTCCGAATTGTGGTCTTATAAGCAATTCTGATAACCGAGTAGAAAGTTATGCCAGTTTGAGCGAAGAGGTGTCCGTATGCGATCGCATCGACGACCCGCGACCACGCTCTCGGAGAGGAATTTTGCGCCGGACCGGAAATCTCCGAATGCGACCTTTTACCAACCGGGTCGAAGTTCGATTCCGAATTGGGGCCTCGCGGGTGGTTCCCACCCCCGGGCGAACAGATATTTGCGTCCGATCGAAGGGTACGGTTGTCGGTGTACTATAACGCACGCTCTGGGGTGGAATCTAGGCACCATAACATAATTTCGCGAAACCAGCGCCCTATCGACCGTCTCGGAGTGCCAATTCCGAATTGTGGTCACTTTATCGATTCCGATGCCCGGGAGGAAAGTTATGCACAGTTCTTTGGCTGAAGGGGTGGGAATAAACTAGAGGGGGTGACTATATCGGCGATGTTCGAGCACCCATATCAACGACCTCGGGAGAAGATCTCGCGAAGAGTTGAACACGACTTCCGATCGCCGTGACAGGCTGGCCCCGTGTGTGGGCTCCGCCAGTGATTTGCGTAATTGAGGGAGTCGCTACTATTAGAAAACCTTGAAATCGGGGAGATCGTCAGCTAGAATCACAATTTCAGAGTGCGAAACGAAGGTTTTTGTACACCGAAATGACGTCTTATCGCCTAGGCAGTAAAGGGGCATCAGGCGTCTCTGAGTTCCGATTCCGAATAGTGGTCTTATAAGCAATTCCGATAACCGAGTAGAAATTTATGCGCGTTTGAGCGAAGAGGTGTCCGTATGCGATCGCATCGACGGCCCGCGACCACGCTCCCGGAGAGGAATTTTGTGCCGGACCGGAAATCTCCGTATACGACCTTTTACCGACCGGGTCGAAGTGCCGATTCCAAATTGGGGCCTCGTGGGTGGTTCTGACCCCCGGGCGAACAGATATCTGCGTCCGATCTAAGGGTACGGTCGTTGGTGTACCATAACGCAAGCTCCGGGACAGAATCCCGGCCCCGGAACAGAATTCCACAAAACCCGCGCCCTATCGACCGTCTCAGAGTGCCGATTCCGAATTGTGGTCACAAAAGCGATACCGATGCCCGGGCGAAAGTTATGCACAGTTCTTTGGCTGAAGGGGTGGGAATAAACTAGAGGGGGTGACTATATCGGCGATGTTCGAGCACCCATATCAACGACCTCGGGAGGAGATCTCGGGATGAGTTGAACACGACTTCCGATCGCCGTGACAGGACGGCTCCGTGTGTGAGCTCCGCCAGCAATTCGCATAATCGAGGGAGTCGCTACTATTAGAAAACCTTGAAATCGGGGAGATCGTCAGCTAGAATCACAATTTTGGAGTGCGAAATGAAGGTTTTGTACCCCGAAACGACATCTTTTCACTCTAGGCCATAATGGGGCGTCGGGCGTCTCTGAGAGCCAATCCGAATTGTGGTCTTATAAGCAATTCTGATAACCGAGTAGAAAGTTATGCCAGTTTGAGCGAAGAGGTGTCCGTATGCGATCGCATCGACGACCCGCGACCACGCTCCCGGAGAGGAATTTTGCGCCGGACCGGAATCTCCGAATGCGAACTTTTACCGACTGGCTCGAAGTGCCGATTCCGAATTGGGGCCTCGCGGGTGGTTCCCACCCCCGGCGAACAGATATATGTGTCCGATCGAAGGGTACTGTTGTCGGTGTACTATAACGCACTCTCCTGGGTGGAATTTCGGCCCCAGAACAGAATTCCACGAAACCAACGTCCTATCGACCGTCTCGGAGTGCCGATTCCGAATTGTGGTAACATTTGCGATTCCGATGCCCGGGCGGAAAGTTATGCACAGTTCTTTGGCTGAAGAGGTGGGAATAAACTAGAGGGTGTGACTATATCGGCGATGTTCGAGCACCCATATCAACGACCTCGGGGGGAGATCTCGCGAATAGTTGAACACGGCTTCTGATCGCCGTGATAGGCCGGCTCTGTGTGTTAGCTCCGCTATCGATTCGCATAATCGAGGGAGTCGCTACTATTAGAAAACCCTAAAATCGGGATATTGTCGGCTAGAATCGCAATTTCGGAGTGTGAGACAAAAGTTTCTGGACCCTGAAACGACGTCTTATTGCCCTAGACAATAAGGGATCATCGGGCGTCTCTGTGTGTCGATTCCGAATTGTGGTCTTATAAGCAATTCCGATAACTGAGTAGAAAGTTATGCGCATTTGAGCGAAGAGGTGTCCGTATGCGATCGCATCGACGGCCCGCAACCACTCTCCCAGAGAAGAATTTTGCGCCAAACCAGAAATCTCCGAATGTGACCTTTTACCGACAGGGTCAAAGTTCCGATTCTGAATTGGGGCCTCGCGGGTGGTTCCGACCCCCGGGCGAACAGATATCTGCGTCCGATCGAAGGGTACGATTGTCGGTGTACTATAACGCACGCTCCGGGGCGGAATTTCGGCCCCGGAATGGAATTCCGCGGAACCAGCGCCCTATAGACCGTCTCAGAGTGCCGATTCCGAATTGTGGTCATATTAGCGATTCCGATGCCCGGGCGAAAAGTTATGCACAGTTCTTTGGCTGAAGGGTGGGAATAAACTAGAGGGGGTGACTATATCGACGATGTTCGAGCACCCATATCACGATCTTGGGAGGAGATCTCGCGAAGAGTTGAACATGACTTCCGATCGCCGTGACAGGCCAACTCCATGTGTGGGCTCCGCCAGCGATTCGCGTAATTGAGGGAGTCGCTACTATTAGAAAACCTTAAAATCGGGGAGATCGTTGCCTAAAATCACGATTTCGGAGTGCAAAACGAAGGTTTTTGTTCATGATGAATGATGTCTCATCGCCCTAGGCAATAAGGGGGAGACGGGCGTCTCTGAGTGCCGATTCCGAATTGTGGTCTTATAAGCAATTCCGATAACCGAGTAGAAAGTTATGCCCGTTTAAGCGAAGAGGTGTCCGTATGCGATCGCATCGACGGCCCGCGACCACGCTCCCGGAGAGGAATTTTGCGCCAGATCGGAAATCTCCGAATGTGACCTTTTATCGACCGGGTCGAAGTGCCGATTCCAAATTGTGGCCTTGCGGGTGGTTCCGACCCACGGGCGAACAGATATCTGCGTCCGATTGAAGGGTACGGTTGTCGGTGTAGTATAACCCACGCTCCGGGGTGGAATTTCGGCCCCGGAACAGAATTCCCCGAAGCAGCGCCCTATCGACCGTCTCGGAGTGCCGATTCCGAATTGTGGTCACATTAGCGATTCCGATGCCCGGGCGGAAAGTTATGCACAGTACTTTGGTTGAAGAGGTGGGAATAAACTAGAGGGTGTGACTATATCGGCGATGTTCGAGCACCCATATCAACGACCTCGGAAGGAGATCTCGCGAAGAGTTAAACATGACTTCTGATCGCCGTGATAGGCCGGCTCCGTGTGTGGGCCCGCCAGCGATTCACGTAATCGAGGAGTCGCTACTATTAGAAAACCTTGAAATCGGGGAGATCGTCACCTTGAATCGCAATTTCGGAGTGCGAAACGAAGGTTTTTGTACCTCGAAACGACATCTTATCACCCTAGGCAATAAGGGGGCGTCGGGCGTCTCTGAGTGCCGATTCCGAATTGTGGTCTTATAAGCAATTCCGATAACCGAGTAGAAAGTTATGCCAGTTTGAGCGAAGAGGTTCCGTATGCGATCGCATCGACGGCCAGCGACCACTCTCCCGGAGTGGAATTTTGCGCCAGACCGGAAATCTCTGAATGTGACCTTTTACCAATAGGGTCGAAGTGCCGATTCCGAATTGGGGCCTCGCGGGTGGTTTCGCCCCCTGGGCGAACAGATATCTGCGTCCGATCGAAGGGTACAGTTGTCGGTGTACTATAACGCACGCTCCGGGGCGGATTTTGGCCCCGAAACAGAATTCCGCGAAACCGCACCTTATTGACCGTCTCGGAGTGCCGATTCCGAATTGTGGTCACATTAGCAATTCCGATGCCCGGGAGGAATTTTATGCACAGTTCTTTCGCTGAAGAGGTGGGAATAAACTAGAGGGGGTGGCTATAACGGCGATGTTCGAGCACCCATATCAACGACCTCGGGAGGAGATCTCGTGAAGAGTTGAACACGACTTCCGATCGCCGTGACAGGCCGGCTCCGTGTGTGGGCTCTGCCAGCGATTCGCGTAATCGATGGAGTCGCTACATTAGAAAACCTTGAAATCAGGATCGTCGGCTAGAATCACAATTTCGGAGTGCGAACGAAGGTTTTTGTACCCCTGAACGACATCTTATCACCCTAGGCAATTAGGGTCGGGCGTCTCTGAGTGCCGATTCCGAATTGTGGTCTTATAAGCAATTCCGATAACCGAGTAGAAAGTTATGCCAGTTTGAGCGAAGAGGTGTCCGTATGCAATCGCATCGTCGGCCCGCGACCACACTCCAGAAGAGGAATTTTGCTACGGATCGAAAATCTCCGAATGCGACCTTTTACCGACCGGGTCGAAGTGCCGATTCTAAATTAGGGCCTCGCAGGTGGTTCCGACCCCCAGGCGAACAGAAATCTGCGTCCGATCGAAGGGTACGGTTGTCGGTGAAACCCGGAATGGAATTCCACGAAGCCATCGCCCTATCGACCGTCTCGGAGTGCCGATTCCAAATTGTGGTCACATTAGCGATTGTGATGCCCTGGCGGAAAGTTATGCACAGTTCTTTGGCTGAAGGGGTGGGAATAAACTAGAGGGGGTGACTATATCGGCGATGTTCGAGCACCCATATCAACGACCTCGGGAGGAGATCTTGCGAAGAGCTGAACACGACTTCCATCGCCGTGACAGGACGGCTCCGTGTGTGGGCTCCGCCAGTGATTCGCGTAATCGAGGGAGTGCGAAACGAAAGTTTTTGTACTTCGAAACGACATCTTATCGCCTTAGGCGATAAGGGGCGTCGGGCGTCTCGGAGTGCCGATTCCGAATTGTGGTCTTATAAGTAATTCCGATAACCGAGTAGAAAGTTTTGCCAGTTTGAGCGAAGAGGTGTCCGTATGCGATCGCATCGCCGACCGCGACCACCTCCCGGAGAGAAATTTTGCGCCGGACCGGAAATCTCCGATGCGACCTTTTAACCGACTGGTCGAAGTGCCGATTCCGAATTGGGCCCTCGCGGTGGTTCCCACCCCCGGGCGAACAGATATCTCGTCTGAATCGAAGGGTACGGTTGTCGGTGTACTATAACGCACGCTCCGGGGTGGAATTTCGGCCACAGAACAGAATTCTGCGAAAACCAGAGCCCTATCGACCGTCTCGAGTGCCGATTCCGAATTGTGGCCACATTAGCGATTCTCATGCCCGGGCGGAAAGTTATGCACAGTTCTTTGGCTGAAGGGGTGTGAATAAACAAGAGGGCGTGACTATATCGGCGATGTTCGAGCACCATATCAACGACCTCGGGAGAACATCTCGCGAAGAGTGAAAACGACTTCCGATCCCGTGACAAGCCGGCTCCGTGTGTGGGCTCCGCCAGTGATTCGCGTAATCGAGGGAGTCGCTACTATTAGAAAACCCTAAAATCGGGGAGATCATCGGCTAGAATCGTAATTTCAGAGTGCGAAACGAACGTTTTTGTACCCAGGAACGACGTCTTATCGCCCTAGGCAATAAAGGGCGTCGGGCGTCTCTGAGTGCCGATTCCGAATTGTGGTCTTATAAGCAATTCCGAAAATCGAGTAGAAGTTATGCCCGTTTGAGCGAAGAGGTGTCCGTGTGCGATCGCATCGACGGCCAGCGACCAGGTTCCCAGAGAGGAATTTTGCAACCGACCGAAAATCTCCGAATGCGACCTTTTACCGACGGGTCGAAGTGCCGATTCCGAATTGGGGCTTCGCGGGTGGTTCTGACCTCCGGGCGAACAGATATCAGAGTCTGATCGAAGGGTACGGTTGTCGGTGTACTGTACGCAGGCTCCAGGGTGGAATTTCGACCCCGAAACAGAATTCCGCGAAAAACCAGCGCCCTATCGACCGTCTCGGAGTGCCGATTCCGAATTGTGGTCAATTATCGATTCTATGCCCGGGCGGAAAGTTATGCACAGTTCTTTGGCTGAAGGGTGGGAATAAACTAGAGCGGGTGACTATATCGGCGATGTTCGAGCACCCATATCAACGACCTTGGGAGAAGATCCGCGAAGAGTTGAACACGACTTTCGATCGTCGTGACAGGCTAGCTTTGTGTGTGGGCTCCGCCAGCGATTCGCGTAATCGAGGGAGTCGCTACTTTTAGAAAATCCTGAAATCGGGGAGATCATCGGCTAGAATCGCAATTTCAGAGTGCGAAATTAAGGTTTTTGTACCCCGAAACGACATCTTATTGCCCTAGGAATAAGGGGCGTCGGGCGTCTCTGAGTGCCGATTCCGAATTGTGGTCTTATAAGCAATTCCGATAACCGAGTAGAAAGTTTATGCCTGTTTGGCGCGAAGAGTGTCCGTATGCGATCGCATCGACGGCCCGCGACCACACTCCCGGAGAGGAATTTTGCGCCGGACCGGAAATCTCCGAATGTGACCTTTTACCGACCGGGTCGAAGTGCCGATTCCGTATTGGGGGCTCGCGGGTGTTTCCGACCCCTGGCGAACAGATATCTGTGTCCGATCGAAGGTACGGTTGTCGGTGTACTATAACGCACGCTCCGTAGCGGAATTTTGTCCCTGGAACAGAATTTCACGAAACCAGCGCCCATAGACCCGTCTCGGAGTGGCGATGCCGAATTGTGGTCACATTAGTGATTCTGATGCCCGGCGGAAAGTTATGCACAGTTCTTTGGCTGAAGGGGTGTAAACTAGAGGGGGTGACTATATCGGCGATTCGAGCACCCATATCAACGACCTCGGAAGGAGATCTCGCGAAGAGTTGAAATGACTTCCGATCGCCGTGACAGGCCGGCTCCGTGTGTTGGCTCCGCCAGCGATTCGCATAATCGAGGGAGTCGCTGCTATTAGAAAAACCCTGAAATCGGGGAGATCATAAGCTAGAAATCGTATTTCGGAGTGCGAAACGAAGGTTTTTGTACCCCGAAACGACGTCTTATCGCCCTAGGCTATAAAGGGGCGTCGGGCGTCTCTGAGTGCCGATTCTGAAATGTGGTCTTATAAGCAATTCCGGTAATCGAGTAGAAAGTAATGCCCGTTTGAGCGAAGATGTGTCCGTGTGCGATCGCATCGACGGCCAACGACCACGTTCTCGGAGAGAATTTTGTGCCGGACCGAAATCTCCGAATGCGACCTTTTACCGACCAGGTGAAGTGCCGATTCCGAATTAGGGCCTCGCGGTTGGTTCCGACCCCGGGCGAATAGATATCTACGTCTGATCGAAGGGTACGGTTGTCGGTGTACTATAACGCATGCTCCATGGTGGAATTTCGGCCCCG
>JACBKR010002429.1:0-35300 GCA_014218235.1 Colocasia esculenta | reverse complement strand
AACCCCTTTAGATGTTTAAAATAGGTGTGTGTGGAGTGATCTAATGCAAGACTATGAAAAGAAATAGATCTAAACGTGCATGTATGAAGAAAAAGCATGAAGAATAGAAGAGAGAAAGTGTAGAGGTGAAGAGAAATGCCCTGGTGGGCACATCCTAGTCGTCTGGAGGCTGAGAGGTCTTTGGAGATTCGTAGCCCTCTGTGAGAGAAAGAAGCAGACGCCGACCTCCCTCAAAACCGTGCCCTATTGACACTCTATAGGCATCATTATTCCTGAACGGGATGGGAAGGGAATAATGAGCTAGAATCCAAGTTAGGTAATTGTGCCGTGCAAGGAGAGTCTGAACATGGCGAGGAGGTTTTGAGGAAGGTTTCCTCCGAGTTTGGAAAGATTTGGAGACCACTAGACCCACCAAAAGTCAGATTATTCATGAATAGCAAGGGTCGGAGTATGAATAGGAAAGAAACATTGCATGGACCTGTGAAGGAAACCAAAACGCGACAGGCTTTGTGTCGCTACCAGGTCTCGACGCCTTGATACGTCGCCTTCCATAGAAGAAGTCTTGAAGCATTTTCTGGAAAATTTTCAGGGGTTAAAAGCCAAATGAGAACGCGACGTATCGGGGTGTCGCCTTCTCGAGGTAATCGATTAGTTCCTGGAGGGAATCGATGGAGGCATGAATGTGACATGAAGGGTGTCGCCTTCTGAATATGAACCCGACAGGAACATTGTCGCCTTCAGAATCATTCAGCATATGACTTATTCAAAGTGTCTAATCTCCTTGCATGGAATAGGATTGACACACACTTGAAGCACTAGATTCCCAACTCAAAGAGCTACAAGATGATGATGAAGACTAATTGATTTGACCAGGAAGAGCCCACCAGAGTGATGAAACTAATAGAGAGATACCACGATCGGTAAAGCCAGCTTGGCGATGATGAGTCAACGGGGGCGTCAATGATGTGACAAGGAATTTGGCTCATCTATGGGTCAGGGATGGGTGTCTACACCAAAATTGAGATTGTTTTATCAGTTACAGTTGGCAAGAGTGTTTTCCAAATTGATTTGAGATGGGTTATCACCAGTTGAGAATTCGAGAAGAAGACATTGTTAAAACAGCTTTAGAACAAGGTATGGGCACTATGAGTTTGTGGTATGCCATTTGGGCTAACCAATGCACCTGCAACTTTCATGAACCTTGTGAATAGAATATCCACCCGTATTTAGACGGTTCATTGTGGTTTTATAGATGATATATTGGTGTACTCAGCCTCAGAAGAGGAACATGCAGAATCACTTTGCAAACATTGCGAGATCATCAGTTATATGCTAAATTCAGTAAATGTGAGTTTTGACAAAGAGAAAATTCAGTTTTTGGGGCATGGAATTTAGGGGAAGGGTGTTGCAGTGGATCCAGCTAAGGTAGAAGCAGTTATGAAGTGGGAGGAGCCAAGGATAGTACCAGAAATCAAAAGCTTCTTTGGTTGGATGGGGTATTACAGGCAGTTTATCCAGGATTTCTTCGAAAAATTGCAGCACCTATGACAAGACTTACTAGAAAAGGAGTGCCTTTTTTGTGTGGTCATCTGATTGTCGGTGCAGTTTCACGGTATTGAAGAAGGCTCACTTCAGCACCTATATTAGAGTATCGTAGCTGAGGTGGTTTTGTGTTGTACACAGATGCTTCCAGGAGTGGATTGGGACAGTATTAATGCAACATGGAAAAGTGGTGGCTTATGCTCCAGGAAGTTGACTGGCATGAAGAAAATTATCCAACACATGACTAGAGCTAGCAGCAGTGTATTGCATTGAAGCTATGGAGGCACTACATGTACGGTGAGAGATATTGAAATCTTCACGGATCACAAAAGCTTAAAGTATATATTCTCATAGAAGGATTTGAATTTGATGCAGCGTAGGTGATGGAGTATTAAAAAGTTATTATTTTTAGTTTAGCATATCATTCGAGCAAGGCAATGTTGTTGCAGATGGTTTAAGTAGAAAGGCAGTGATAAGTCACATGATGATGAGAAATGAAATTATATGAAGATGTATAGAAAATTCTTATTCATCCAAATAACCACCGGCGAGCTGTGTTAGCCAGCAGGCATAGTGGAACGTCCTTATATTGCAGGCAGATAATAGAAGCCTCAGAAAAGATGGAATTTGGCTGAAAATTGGTGAAAATGGAATATGTTATTGTTGATGATGATGGCGTGGTCAGGTTTAGGAACCGGATTGTAGGTCCCAATTGAAGCAGGAGTGAAGCAAAAGTGTTGGAGAAGCACATCGATCCAGGTATACTATTCCCTGAGTAGCACAAAAAGTATCAAGATTTGAAGGAGCATTTTTGTGGCCGAGCATGAAGAAGGAAATACCAGAATTCATAGCAAATGCTTAGTATGCCAACAGGTTAAAGTAGAGCATCAAAGGCTAGGAGGTTTATTGCAATCATTACCCATTCTGCAGTGGAGTGGGAAGACATAGCCATGGATTTTGTAGTAGGATTACCCAGGACAGTGCCAGGTCACAATGGAATATGGGTTCTTGTTGACAAGTTGACGAAGGAGTGTAGATTGTTAGCTGTAAGTATGTCATGGGCGGTGGATAGATTAGCAAGAATATATGTGGATAGAATTGTGTCATTGCATGGAATACCAACATCTATTGTTTCAGACAGGGATCCAGGTTCACCTCAGGTTTTTGGAGAAGCTTGCAGAGTGAGTAGTTGTTACTGAATTGAGGTACAATTCGGCATACCATCCCCAGATAGACGGACAGACAGAGAGAACAATTCAGACTATTGAAGATAGGTTACGAGCTTGTTGTTTAGTTGGGGAGGCAGTTGGGAGCAAAACATCTAGGCATGGTAGATTTTTGCTTACAACAATAGCTATCACACTAGTATCGGAGATTCGGAATGGCACCATATGAAGCTCTATATGAAAGACCTTGTGGAACACCCTTGAATTGGCATGAAGTGGGGGAGAGGCAAGTTATGAGACCGAAATTAGTGCAGCAATGTGCATAAATGGTCAAGTTTATCAAAAGAAAAGCTTCAAATAGCCCAAAGTAGATAAAATAGTTATGCAATACATGGCATAGGCCACTACAGTTTGAAGTTGGTGATTATGTGTTCTTGAGAGTTTCTCCTACTAAAGGTGTTTTGAGATTTAGCAAAAAAGGTAAACTGAGTCCAAGACATGTAGGTCCATTCCAAATTTTAGAAAGAATTGGTGAAATAGCATATAGATTGCAGCTTTCAACAGATTTATAGATGCTCGTGATGTGCTCCATGTTTCCATGCTAAGAAGATACATCCTAGATCCTTAAGAGATGTTAGCTATACTCGGGATGATGGGAAACCAAACATGTCCATGCAGAATATCCAGTGCTATTTACAAGACAAAAAACACAAAGGCTAAGAAATAAAGTATATTGAGTTGATAAAAATAGATGGGAGAATAGGTAGGGTGGTGACGACACCTGGGAATTGGCAGATGAGATGTACGAGAACGTATCCATACATGTTTGAGTAGTTTTTAATTCTTTAGGTGATAGTCTTATATGTTATAATTGTGTGGAGCTTTTTTCTAAATTTCAAGGATGAATTTCTTTTAAGTGATAGTATATCTAATAAGCCTGACCGTTCGGATTGTGGTTAGTGGGTCTGAGGGCCGGTGTATGGCCCATTGGTCATGCTTGGTTGGGTTTGGTTTGTGTGTAGTAGGTGGGTGAGTGCTGTGGGGTTGGAAAACTTTGAGCCCAACAGATCTCTGATGCATCCGTTAAGAAAGCAACCAACATAGTCGTCGCGATTCTGCATTAACGCAACAAATGCTACGTCGTGTTCAATCGCCGCTTCTGTGGGCGCGGGCTACATGTGCGACACGTGGCGCATGCAGGAGCGTCGCGACTTAGTTGCGATAGTGAGGTATGTCACATTTTAAACGCGACGGCCCGATACGTCACGATTTAGCCTATGCTGGGTCTTAGTCCGAGACTTGGCCAAACAATGTAGTTGTATGTTCAGCTAAAGGGGGGAGCATGTGGAGGATTTGGTGGTGATTGGGGTTGTGGTGGTTGTTTCGGCATGTCTCCGACGCGAGGAGGTGCTTCGGAGCGCGGGGAAATGCCAAGGCAGTGTCATTTTTGTGTTCATCACATTGGTAGGGGAACTCTTCTTCTTGTTTGGATTATGTGGATTAGGTTTGAGGTATTTCAATTGTAGAATTGCTTGTATTTAGTAGTAAGTATGCTTAGATTGTTGCATGGCCTAGGTGATGATTGTGACTTGTGGAAACTGACGGAGTTCAATTCGGACTCCCAGTTTGAGGTCGAAGCTCAAATTCACATTAAGCAAGTTAGTTTTGTTTAGTTTCGTTTAAAAAGGAAGAACTTAACTATGTTTGGGGTCCAAAATTAGAAGAACTAATTCGATCGGCCTATGGTTTGTTCCAGCATTGCCGGGGCAGTGAGTATGACTTGTGGAACTGACATAGTTCAATTCGGACTCCAAGTTTGTGCTTGGCGCTCAAATTCACATTAAGCAAGTTAGTTTTGTTTTGTTTTGTTTAAAAGGAAGAACTAAACTAGTTTTGGGGGTCCAAAATTAGAAATACTTATCCGTTCGGCTCTGTTTTATTCTAGCACGATCGGGGCAATGACTGTGACTTGTGGAAACTGACGGAGTTCAATTCAGACTCCCAGTTTCAGCTCGGCGCTCAAATTAACATTAAGCAAGTTTGTTTAGTTTAAAAATGAGGAACTAAGGTTTATGGGTCCAAAATTAAATATACTAATCCGATTGGCCTTCGGTTTGTTCCAACATGGCCAGGGCAATGATTGTGACTTGTGGAAACTAACGGAGTTCAATTCGGACTTCTGGTTTGTGCTCGGCACTCACACTAACATAAGCAAGTTAGTTAGTTTAAAAACGAATAACATAGGTTTGGGGGTTCCAAATTTACAAATACTAATTCGATTTACCTTCGGTTTGTTCCAGCACAACCAGGGCGATGATTGTGACTTGTGGAATTAGACGGAGTTCAAATAGGACTCCCGGTTTGAGCTCGCACTCAATTCGCATTAATCAAGTTAGTTTAGTTTAGTTTTAAAAGGACGAACTTCACTTAGTTTGGGGGTCCAAAATTAGAAATACTAATCTGATCGGCCTCTGGTTTGTTCCAACACAACTGGGGCAATGAGTGTGACTTATGGAACTGACAAGTTCAATTCGGACTCCCAATTTTAGCTCGGCGCTTAAATTCACATTAAGAAGTTCGATTAGTTTCATTTTGTTCAAAAAGAAAGAACTTAACTAAGTTTGGGGGTCCAAAATTAGAAATACTAATCCGATCGGCCTCTGGTTTATTCAAGCATGGTCGGGGTAATAAGTGTGACTTGTGGAAACTAATGGAGTTCAATTCAGACTTTCAGTTTCAGCTCAGCATTCAAATTGACATTAAACAAGTTAGTTTAGTCGAAAATTGAAGAACATAGGTTTGGGGGTCCAAAAATAGAAATACTAATCTGATTGGCCTTCTGTTTTTTCCAGCATGGCCATGGCGATGATTGTGACTTGTGGAAACTGACGAAGTTCAATTCGGACTCCGGATTTGAGCTCGACGCTCAAATTCACATTAATCAAGTTAGTTTAGTTTTAAAATGAAGAACATAGGTTTGGGGGTAAAAAATTAGAAATACTAATCCGATTGGCCTTTTGTTTGTTCCAGCACAGCCAGGGTGATGATTGTGACTTGTGGAAATTCACGGAGTTCAAATAGGACTCCTGGTTTGAGCTCGACGCTCAAATTCACATTAAGCAAGTTAGTTTAGTTTAGTTTTGTTTAAAAAGGTTGAACTTCACTAGGTTTGGTGGTCCAAAATTGGAAATACTAATCTGATCGGCCTCTGGTTTGTTCCAACGCGATCAGTGCAAGAATTGTGACTTGTGGAAATTGACAGAGTTCAATTTGGACTCCCGTTTTAAGCTCGGCACTCAAATTCACATTAATCAAGTTTGTTTAGTTTAAAATGAATAACTTATATTTGGGGGTCCAAAATTAGAAATACTAATCCGATCAGCCTCTAGATTGTTCCTGCACGGCCGGGGTAATGAGTGTGACTTGTGGAAATTGACAGAGTTCAATTTTGACTCCCGGTTTGAGCTTGGCACTCAAATTCACATTCAGAAGTTAGTTTAGTTTAAAAACGAAGAACTTAGGTTTGGGGGTTCAAATTAGAAATACTAGTCCGATTGGCCTCCGGTTTGTTCCAGTGCTGCCAACTCGATGATTGTGACTTGTGGAAATTCATGGAGTTCAAATGGACTTTGGTTTGAGCTCGGCGCTTAAATTCACATTAAGCAGGTTAATTTAGTTTTGTTTCGTTTAAGAAGGAAAAACCTAACTAGGTTTGGGGGTCCAAAATTAGAAATACTAATCCGATCAGCCTTTGGTTTATTCTAGCACGGCTGGGGCAAAGAGTGTGACTTGTGAAAACTGACGGAGTTCAATTCGGACTCCCGGTTTGAGCTCGGCGCTAAAATTCACATTATGGAAGTAAGTTTATTTAAAAATGAATAACTTAGGTTTAGGGTCCAAAATTAGAAATACTAGTCTCTTGGCCTTCAATTTGTTCCAGCATGGCTAGGGCGATGATTGTGACTTGTGCAAACTAACGGAGATCAATTCGGACTCACGGTTTGAGGCCGACACTCAAATTCACATTAGTAAGTTTGTTTTGTTTTGTTTCATTTAAAAAGGAAGAACTTAACTAGGTTTGAGGGTCCAAAATTAGAATACTAATCTGATCGGCCTCTGGTTTATTCTAACACGATTGGGGCAATAAGTGTGACTTATGGGAACAGACGGAGTTCAATTCAGACTAACAGTTTGAGCTCGACATTCAAATTCACATTAAGCAAGTTTGTTTAGTTTTAAAAATGAAGAAATTAGGTTTTGGGGTCCAAAATTAGAAATACTAATCAGATTTGCCTTCGGTTTGTTCCAGAACGGCCAGGGTGATGATTGTGACTTGTGAAACTAACGGAGTTCAATACGGACTCTCAGTTTGAGCTCGGCGCTCAAATTAACATAATCAAGTTAGTGTAGTTTAATAACGAAGAACATAGTTTTGGGGGTCCAAAATTAGAAATACTAATTCGATTGGCCTCCTGTTTCTTCCAGCAGGGCCACAGTGATGATTATGACTTGTGAAAACTGACGGAGTTCAATTCGGACTCCCAGTTTGAGCTCGGTGCTCAAATTCACATTAAGCAAGTTAGTTTAGTTTTGTTTTGTTTAAAAAGGACGAAGTTCAATAGGTTGGGGGTCTAAAATTAGAAATACTAATCTGATCGGCCTCTGGTTTGTTCCAACACGGCCAGTGCAATGACTGTGTCTTGTGAAAATTGACGGAGTTCAAATAGGACTCCCGGTTTGAGCTCGATACTCAAATTCACATTAAGCAAGTTAGTTTAGTTTAGTTTTGTTTAAAAAGGATGAATTTCACTAGGTTTAGGGGTACAAAATTAGAAATAGTAATTTGATCAGCCTCTGGTTTGTTCCATCACTGCCAGGGCATGGAGTGTGACTTGTGGAAATTTACAGAGTTTAATTTGGACTCCGGTTTGAGCTCAACACTCAAATTCCCATTAAGCAAGTTTGTTTATTTTAAAATGAATAACTTAGGGTTGGTAGTCCAAAATTAGAAATACTAATCCGATTGGCCTCCGTTTCTTGCAACACGGCCATGGCGATGATTGTGGCTTATGGGAACTCACAGAGTTTAATTCGGACTCCCGGTTTGAGCTCGGCACTGAAATTCACATAAATGAAGTTAGTGTAGTTTAATAACAAAGAACATAGGTTTGTGGGTCCAAAATTAGAAATACTAATCCGATTGGCCCCCAGTTTCTTCCAGCACGGCCAGGGCGATGATTGTGACTTGTGGAAATTGAAAGAGTTCAAATAGTACTCCCAATTGAGCTCGATACTCAAATTCACATTAGGCAAGTTAGTTTAGTTAAAAAACGAAGAACTTAGGTTTGGGGGTCCAGAATTAGAAATACTAATCCGATTGACCTCTGGTTTGTTCCAGCATGTCCAGGGTGATGATTGTGACTTGTGGAAATTGACAGAGTTCAAACAGTACTCCCAGTTTGAGCTCGGTACTCAAATTCACATTAAGCAAGTTAGTTTTGTTTTGTTTTGTTAAAAAGGACGAACTTCACTAGGTTTGGGGTACAAAATTAGAATACTAATTTGATCAGCCTCTAGTTGTTCCAACACGGCCGAGGCAATGAGTGTAACTTTTGGAAATTTACGGAGTTCAATTGGACTCTTATTTGAGCTCAGCACTCAAATTCTCATTAAGCAAGTTTGTTTAGTTTAAAAATAAATAACATAGGTTTGGGGGTACAAAATTAGAAATAATAATCTGATTGGCCTCCGATTGTTCCAGCACGGCCAGAGCGATGATTGTGACATGTAGAAACTGACGGAGTTTAATTCGGACTCCCGATTTGAGCTCGGGGCTGAAATTCCCATTAAGCAAGTTTGTTTAGTTTTAAAATGAAGAACTTAAGTTTGGGGGTCCAAAATTAGAAATACTAATCTGATTGGCCTCTGCTTTGTTTCAACACGGCCAGGGCGATGATTGTGACTTGTGGAAACTGACGGAGTTCAATTCGGACTCCCGATTTGAGCTCGGTGCTCAAATTCACATTATGGAAGTAAGTTTAGTTTAAAAATAAGAACTTATGTTTGGGAGTGCAAAATTAGAATTACTAATCTGATTGGCATGTAGTTTGTTCCAGCATGGCCAGGGCAATGATTATGACTTCTGGAAACTAATGGAATTCAATTCGGACTCCCGGTTTGAGCTCGGTGCTCAAATTCACATTAAGTAAGTTAGTTTAGTTTAGTTTAGTTAAAAAAGAAGAACTTCACTATGATTGGGGGTCCAAAATGAGAATACTAATCCGATTGGCCTCCAATTTTTTCCAGCATGGCCAGGGCAATGATTGTGACATGTGGAAACTGACGAAGTTCAATTCAGACTCCCAATTTGAGCACGACGCTCAAATTCACATTAAGCAAGTTTGTCTAGTTTAAATATGAAGAACTTATTTGGGCTCCAAAATTAGAATACTACTCCAATTGGCCTCCAGTTTGTTCCAGCACTGCTAGGGCGATGATTGTGACTTGTGGAAACTGACGGAGTTCAATTCGGACTCCTAGTTTGAGCTCGGCGCTCAAATTCACATTAAGCAAGTAGTAGTTAGTTAGTTTAAAAATGATGAACTTAGGTCTGACGGTCCAAAATTATAAATACTAATCTGATTGGCCTCCGGTTTGTTCCAGTACGTCTAGGGCGATAATTGTGACTTGTGAAAATTGACGGAGTTCAATTAGGACTCCTAGTTTGAGCTCGGCACACAAATTCACATTAATCAAGTTAGTTTACTTTACTTTAGTTTAGTTTAAAAATGATGAATTTCAGTAGGTTTGGGGGTAAAAAATTAGAAATACTAATCCGACCGGCCTCTGTTTTGTTCTAGCACAGCCGGGCCAATGAGTGCGATTTGTGGAAGCTGATAGAGTTCAATTTGTACTCCCGGTTTGAGCTCAGAGCTCAAATTCACTTTAAGCAAGTTACTTTTGTTGTTTTTTTTTTTAAAGGAAGAACATAACTAGGTTTAGGGGTCCAAAATTAGAAATACTAATCCGATCGGCCTCTGGCTTGTTCCAGTACGGCCAGTGTAAAGACTGTCACTTGTGAAAATTAACGGAGTTCAATTTGGACTCTCGGTTTGAGCTCAGCACTCAAATTCACATAAGCAAGCAAGTTTTTTTAGTTTAAAAATGAATAACTTATGTTTGGGGGTCGAAAATTAAAAATACTAATATGATCGGCCTCAGGATTTTTCCAGTATGGCAGGGGCAATGAGTGTGACTTGTGGAAATTGACGGAGTTCAATTTGGACTCCCGGTTTGAGTTCGGCACTCAAATTCACATTAAGCAACTTAGTTTAGTTTAAAAATGAAGAACATAGGTTTGGAGGTCCAAAATTAGAAATACTAGTCTGATTGGCCTCCGGATTGTTCCAACACTGCCAGGGCGATGATTGTGACTTGTGAAAATTGACGGAGTTTAAATTGGACTTTGGTTTGAGCTCGGCGCTTAAATTCTCATTAATCAAGTTAGTTTAGTTTCGTTTTGTTTAAGAAGGAAACCTTAACTAGATTGGAGGTCCAAAATTAGAAATACTAATCCGATCGGCCTCTGGTTTATTCTAGCATGGCCGGAGCAATGAGTGTGACTTATGAAAACTGACGGAGTTTAATTCAGACACCCAGTTTGAACTCAGCGCTAAAATTCACATTAAGGAAGTAAGTTTATTTTAGAAAGGAAGAACTTAGGTTTAGGGGTCCACAATTGGAAATACTCATCTTATTGGCCTTCGTTTTCTTCCAGCACGGCCAAGGTGATGGCCGTGACTTGTGCAATTGACGAAGTCCAATTCCCCAGTTTGAGGTCGGCGCTCAAATTCACATTAAGCAAGTTAGTTTTGTTTTGTTTTATTTCAAAAGGAAAAACTTAACTAGGTTGACGGTCCAAAATTAGAAATACTAATCTTATTGGCCTCTGGTTTATTCTAGCACGATCGGGGCAATGAGTGTGACTTGTGGAAACTGACGGAGTTCAATTCAGACTCCCAGTTTGAGCTCGACGCTCAAATTCACATTAAGCAAGTTTGTTTAGTTTTAAAATAAAGAACATAGGTTTAGGGGTCCAAAATTAGAAATACTAACCTGATTGGCCTCCGGTTTGTTTCAGAACAGCCAGGGCGATGATTGTGACTAGTGGAAACTAACGGAGTTTAATTCGAACTCCCAGTTTGAGCTCGGTGTTCAAATTCACATAAATCAAGATAGCATAGTTTAATAACGAAGAACTTAGTTTTGGGGGTCCAAAATTAGAAATACTAATTCGATTGACCTCCAGTTTTATCCAGCCGGCCAGGGCGATGATTGTGACTTGTGGAAATTGACAGAGTTCAAATAGGACTCCCGGTTTGAGCTCGGTACTCAAATTCACATTAAGCAAGTTAGTTTAGTTTTGTTTTGTTTAAAAAAGGCAAACTTCACTAGGTTTGGGGGTACAAAATTAGAAATGCTAATTTGATCAGCCCCTGGTTTGTTCCAACACTGCTGGGGCAATGAATGTGACTTTTCGAACTTTACGGAGTTCAATTTGGACTCCCGATTTGAGCTCGGCACTCAAATTCTCATTAAGCAAGTTTTTTTAGTTTAAAAATGAATAACTTAGGGTTGGTGGTCCAAAATTAGAAACACTAATCTTATTGGCCTCCGGTTTATTCCAACAGGCCATGGCGATAATTCTGAATTATGGAAACTGACGGAGTTTAATTCGGACTCTCGGTTTGAGCTCAACACTCAAATTGTGGCAACCTGAATTTTCCGAAAATAAAAATTTATATAATAAGAATAAAAAAAAATAGAAAATCAAATAAAAGAGAATTAAATAAAACCTATTAAATGAAAAGAAGTAATGGGCTTTGTTAATTAGACCCATTAGAAATTAGTGGGCCGAAATTGAGATTTTTAAAAGAGAAATAATAGGAAAATACCCTAAATTCGTAACAAAATTATTACTTAAATAGAAAAGGGGTATTTAATGTATTAAATAAGAATTTGAGTTGGATTTGGATTCCTAAACCTACCCTAGTAGCTTGGCCACGAATCTAGCTCCCATCCCAACCCAATTAGAAGTTCTCATGCTTAGAAAGAGGAGAGAAATAAGAAATCTTGGAATTTAATAGAAATTAGAGTCCTATTAGGAAATAGAAACCCAAGAGACATAAACTTTATAAAGCTCCATGGCCGGCCCTAGCTCGTTGCTAAGGGTTTCTGGACCAAGAAGAGAGGCCAAGGAGGAGGAGAACTCGTGGGGAGAAGGAGTTCTCAAGCCATCAACCCCGTTCTTCAAGTTCTAACCCTAGAAGAGGAAATTGTCCAAAGGTAGGCATTCTCATGAGCAAAACTAAATCAAATTCATCTGTAGGTTGATCTAAACCTCAGGAACAAAAGCCCTTTGGTTTCATAATTTTTCATCGAGCCAATATTTTCTTCTTGATTTTTCATATTCTGTACTCATCATGACCCCAAACCCTCTTCTTAATTCATGATCTCCTTGTATACTCAACCCCATGTCACGATATTTTTACTGTAGGAACTGATGCATGTTAGGCATCTTTTTCCCCTAATAGCCCTAATTTTGATGCATCCCATCTTATGAATTTAATCGTTGATCTCAACTATGTATTGTTTCATGTTCATCATGATTGCCTGTGTTTAAAACATGTCTAAACCCTGTTTGTTTTCAAATTCCTATTTACTGTAAGTACCCATGCATGTCTAGGTCAGTTCGCAACTAGTGTCATGATTTTTCATCGCTTGTATAATTACTTATGATTTTTTGAATCACCCTATGTCAAGTAGGGTAAGTTCTGGCCCGCAATCCAATGTAATGTTCTTCTCCTTGTTGGACTCGGGCGCAGACCCTGTGAACACGACGACCCGATAGGCCGCGTTCACAAGGGCCATCGCGATAGTTCCCTCTGTCGTGATCTGATCGCGATAGGGCTTGTCGTCGCGATCTGCTGCCCAACTGACTAGGCCATCGCGACCCTTATGCGACCTCGTCGCGATCTACCTGCCCGAACTGACAAGCTCGTTGTGACTTGTACCAGACCCCGCGCGATCTCAGTTGACCCGTCGCGACCCTCATTAGGGTACGTCGCGATCTGGGTTTTTTGTAGGAAACCCCCTACCTCAGCAAGTCCTGACTATCTACAGTGTTTGTACCCTTCCTTACAGTCATAAACACAGTAAAAATACCTGTTATAAACTGAACACTTTGTATGATTTTAAAAGACATACACATGAGTTATTTCTGGCTATGATTTCATGATACATGCACACACTTTGAACCATCCAATTATGGCTTAATTTGGCAAGAAAATATTTCATAAAATATCTGGTAATTTATGTAATTAAATTGTCATATTTCAATATACTTGTCTACGTTTTCTCGCGATGTTTTGGGATACCGTTATCGACGCTCCACTATTCTAGAATTCCTCTAGAATGTCGAGCACTTGTTTCTATATACACACTCTCTCCTGACTTGGACGAACTCTCCGTCAGATACTCCTTTTGCTAGCCTAGTGAGTCTTTGTTCAAGGCCTCCGTAGGTCTCCTCTGTCCATGGATTCCAACATGGTCGACGAACTGGTTGTACTCTAACACCTATGATACCCTTTAGGGATTAGCATGATCCAAACGACTATTAGAAGTTCGCTCTTATCTTAAATCACGCCGGACCGCTGGACCTATGCTTAACATGGCCAATGGTAGGGTCATGAGTTCCACTTGACTGCCAACACTGAACGCGCATGTTGTACAACTGTTACTATGGCTCGTTACTTGACGTTTCATGTGCAATGTCCACTAGCTCTCATCTATACTCTACTCGCTCATCTATTCACGTTCACTCTACTATCTCGTCTATTCATCTAGTACTCTCATCTATTTCTTGGTACTCTATATTGGCCATTGACTGATTGTCTAAAGATAAACAATATAACCAATGCCTGGCAATATATAAAGGGCCCGATCTGGTCCTGGGATGTGCGCCCGAAAGTGCTAGTGCCCATGGGAGTTAAATGATCAGAGTGTTTGGCATTACACTCGAGTGCTATCTATCTCGACTATCTAAATGACAATCAAAAAGTGCTATATTCTCTCGTTGCCTATTGACGAAAGTGCTATATTCTCTCATTGTCCGTTGACAACAACGTGCTATACTATACTCATTGTGCTATTGATATACTTGTGCTATTTGTGCTATGGCCATCGCGTTATTTGTGTTATACTCGACTCTCGTGCTATATTTGAAAACTTTTGCTATTTCGTTCACGTGCTATCATGCTATCTATCATGTTACTTGACTCTCTCGCTCTATCATTAGTTACTCTACCTTTTAATACATTAATCATTTAAAGCCTGCTTGACTATTGAGATTTAAGTCCTACTGGGCGTTATCGCTCACCCTGCGTTATTTGTCGTTGTGTTCTCAGGTGAGACCGAGGATGAACTATACACTCAAGAGGTCGAGAGCGACCAAGGGTGATGTTATGAGCACCCTAGCGTCCTAACGTTATGTTCGAGACTTAGTTTAGTCTTTTACTTTTATTTTAATGTAATTGGGCGCTATAGATTGGCTCTTATATTAGTGGTTGTAACTAGACATTAGAAAGTTATTAATGAGAATAATTTTCTTTAGTATTATTCAATTGTTCAATGGTTTGATGTCTAGCACTTGGTCTATACCCGTTTACTTGCAACTGCCTCGCGTACCGATATTCCGCGTCGGGGTGTGACACAAATTCACATTAAGCAAGTTCAATTAGTTTCGTTTTGTTCAAAAAGGAAGAACTTAACTAGGCTTCGTGGTCCAAAATTAGAAATAGTAATCCGATCGGCCTCTGGTCTACTCTAGCACGGTCGGGGCAATGAGTGTGACTTGTGGAAACTAATGGAGTTCAATTCAGACTTCCAGTTTCAGCTTGGCATTCAAATTGACATTAAGCAAGTTAGTTTAGTTGAAAATTGAAGAACTTAGATTTGGGGGGTCCAAAAATAGAAATACTAATCTGATTAGCCTCCTATTTTTTCCAGCACGGCCATGGCGATGATTGTGACTTGTGGAAACTGACGAAGTTCAATTTGGACTCCTGATTTGAGCTCGGCGCTCAAATTCACATTAAGCAAGTTAGTTTAGTTTAAAAACGAAGAACATAGGTTCGGGGTAAAAAATTAGAAATACTAATTCGATTGGCCTTTGGTTTGTTCCAGCACAGCCAGGGCGATGATTGTGACTTGTGGAAATTCACAGAGTTTAAATAGGACTCCCGGTTTGAGCTCGACGTTAAATTCACATTCAACAAGTTAGTTTACTTTAGTTTTGTTTAAAAAGGTTGAACTTCACTAGGTTTGGTGGTCCAAAATTGGAAATACTAATCCGATTAGCCTCTGGTTTGTTCCAGCATGACCAGTGCAAGGGCTGTGACTTGTGGAAATTGACGGAGTTCAATTTGGACTCCCGGTTTGAGCTCGACACTCAAATTCACATTAAGCAAGTTTGTTTAGTTAAAAATGAATAACTTATGTTTGGGGGTCCAAAATTAGAAATACTAATCCGATTGGCCTCTAGATTGTTCCAGCACGGCCGGGGTAATGAGTGTGACTTGTGGAAATTGACGGAGTTCAATTTGGACTCCCAGTTTGAGCTTGGCACTCAAATTCACATTCAGAAGTTAGTTTAGTTTAAAAACGAAGAACTTAGTTTGAGGGTCTAAAATTAGAAATACTAGTCTGATTGGCCTCCGGCTTGTTCTAGCACTGCCAACATGATGATTATGACTTATGGAAATTGATGGAGTTCAAATTGGACTTTGGTTTAAGCTCGGTACTTAAATTCACATTTAGCAGGTTAATTAGTTTCGTTTCGTTTAAGAAGGAAAAACTTAACTAGGTTGGGGGTCCAAAATTAAAAATACTAATTCGATCGGCCCTGGTTTATTCTAGCACGGCCGGGGCAATGACTGTGACTTGTGCAAACTGACGGAGTTCAATTCAGACTCACGGTTTGAGGTCGGCGCTCAAATTCACATTAAGAAAGTTTGTTTTGTTTTGTTTCGTTAAAAATAATAACTTAACTAGGTTTAAGGGTCGAAAATTAGAAATACTAATCCGATCGGCCTCTGGTTTATTCTAGCACGATCGGGGCAATGAGTGTGACTTGTGGAAACTGACGGAGTTCAATTCAGACTCCCAGTTTGAGCTTAATGCTCAAATTCACATTAAGCAGTTTATTTAGTTTATAAATAAATAAATTAGGTTTGGGGGTCCAAAGTTAGAAATACTAATCAAATTCACCTCTGGTTTCTTCTAGCAGAGCCAGGGCAGTGATTGTGACTTGTGAAAACTAACGGAGTTCAATTCGGACTCCCGGTTTGAGCTGGTGCTCAAATTCACATTAAGCAAGTTAGTTTAGTTTAGTTTTGTTTAAAAAGGAAGAACTTCACTAGGTTTAGGGGCTCTAGAATTCGAAATACTAATCCGATCAGCCTCTGGTTTGTTCCAGCATGGCCAGTGCAATGAGTGTGTCTTGTGAAAATTGACGGAGTTCAAATAGGACTTCCGGTTTGAGCTCGGTACTCAAATTCACATTAAGCAAGTTAGTTTAGTTTAGTTTTATTTAAAAAGGATGAACTTCACTAGGTTTGTGGGTACAAAATAGAAATATTCATTTGATCAGCCTTTGGTTTGTTCCAGCACTGCCGGGGCATGGAGTGTGACTTGTGGAAATTTACAGAGTTCAATTTGGACTCCCGGTTTGAGCTCGGCACTCAAATTCTCAATAAGTAAGTTTGTTTTGTTTAAAAATGAATAATTTAGGGTTGGTGGTCCAAAATTAGAAATACTAATCCGATTGGCCTGCGGTTTCTTCCAGCACGACCATGGCGATGATTGTGGCTTATGGAAACTGACAGAGTTTAATTCGAACTCCCGGTTTGAGCTCTGCACTGAAATTCACATAAATCAAGTTAGTGTAGTTTAATAAAGAAGAACATAGGTTTGTGGGTCCAAAATTAGAAATACTAATCCGATTGGCCCTCTGTTTCTTCCAGCACGGCCAGGCGATGATTGAGACTTGTGGAAATTGACAGAGTTCAAATAGTACTCCCGGTTTGAGCTCGGTACTCAAATTCACGTTAAGCAAGTTAGTTTAGTTTAAAAATGAAGAACTTAGGTTTGGTGGTCTAGAATTAGAAATACTAATCTGATTGACCTCTGGTTTCTTCCAGCAAGGCCAGGGTGATGATTGTGACTTGTGGAAATTGGCAGAATTCAAATAGTACTCTCGGTTTGAGCTCGGTACTCAAATTCAGATTAAGAAAGATAGTTTAGTTTTGTTTTGTTTAAAAAGGATGAACTTCACTAGGTTTGGGGGTACAAAATTAGAAATATTAATTTGATCAGCCTCTGGTTTGTTCCAGCACTGTCGGGGCATGGAGTCTGACTTGTGGAAATTTACGGAGTTCAATTTGACTCCCGGTTTGAGCTCGACACTCAAATTCTCAATAAGTAAGTTTGTTTTGTTTACAAATGAATAATTTAGGTTTGGTGGTCCAAAATTAGAAATACTAATCCGATTGGCCTGCGGTTTCTTCCAGCACGGCCATGGCGATGATTGTGGCTTATGGAAACTAACAGAGTTTAATTCGGACTCCCGGTTTGAGCTCGGCACTGAAATTCACATAAATCAAGTTAGTGTAGTTTAATAACGAAGAACATAGGTTTGTGGTCCAAAATAGAAATAGTAATCCAATTGGCCCCCTGTTTCTTCCAGCACGGCCAGAGCGATGATTGAGGCTTGTGGAAATTGACAGAGTTCAAATAGTACTCCTGGTTTGAGCTTGGTACTCAAATTCACATTAAGCAAGTTAGTTTAGCTTAAAAATGAAGAACTTAGGTTTGGGGGTCCAGAATTAGAAATACTAATCCGATTGACCTCTGGTTTCTTCCACTAAGGCCAGGGTGATGATTGTGACTTGTGGAAATTGGCAGAATTCAAATAGTACTCCCAGTTTGAGCTCGGTACTCAAATTCACATTAAGCAAGTTAATTTAATTTTGTTTTGTTTAAAAAGGACGAAGTTCACTAGGTTCGGGTGTACAAAATTAGAGATACTAATTTGATCAGCCTTTGGTTTGTTCCAGCACGGCCTAGGCAATGAGTGTAACTTGTGAAAATTTACGGAGTTCAATTTGGACTCCCGGTTTGAGCTTGGCACTCAAATTCTCATTATGCAAGTTTGTTTAGTTTAAAAATAAATAACATAGGTTGGGGCTAAAAAATTATAAATAATAATCTGATTGGCCTCCTGTTTGTTCTAGCACGGCCAGGACGATGATTGTGACTTGTAGAAACTGACGGAGTTTAATTCGGGCTCCTAATTTGGGCTCGGCACTGAAATTCCCATTAAGCAAGTTTGTTTAGTTTTAAAATGAAGAACTTAGGTTTGGGGGTCTACAATTATAAATACTGATTTGATTGGCCTCCGATTTGTTTCAACATGGCCAGAGCGATGATTGTGACTTGTGGAAACTGACGGAGTTCAATTCGGACTCTCGGTTTGAGCTCGGTGCTCAAATTCACATTAAGGAAGTAAGTTTAGTTTAAAAATGAAGAACATATGTTTGGGGGTGGAAAATTTGAATTAGTAATCTGATTGGCCTCTAGTTTGTTCCAGCATGGCCAGGGCGATGATTGTGACTTGTGGAAACTAACGGAGTTCAATTCGAACTCCCGCTTTGAGTTCGGCACTCAAATTCACATTAGCAAGTTAGTTTAGTTTTGTTTTGTTTAAAAGATAAGAACTTGACTATGATTGGGGGTCCAAAATGAGAAATACTAATCTGATTGGCCGCCAATTTGTTCCGACATGGCCAGGGCGATGATTGTGACATGTGGAAACCGACGAAGTTCAATTTAGACTCCCAGTTTGAGCATGATGCTCAAATTCACATTATGCAAGTTTGTTTAGTTTAAATATGAAGAACTTAGGTTTGGGGTCCAAAATTAGAATACTACTCCAATTGGCCTCCAGTTTGTTCCAGCACTGCGAGGGCGATGATTGTGACTTGTGGAAACAGATGGAGTTCAATTCAAACTCCCGGTTTGAGCTCGGCGCTCAAATTCACATTAAGCAAGTTAGTTTAGTTTAAAATTGAAGAACTTAGGTTTGATGGTCCAAAATTAGAAATACTAATCTGATTGGCCTCCAGTTTGTTCAAGCATGGTTAGGGCAATAATTGTCACTTGTGGAAATTGACGGAGTTCAATTAGGACTCCCGGTTTGAGCTAGGCACTCAAATTCACATTAATCAAGTTAGTTTAGTTTAATTTAAAAAGGATGAACTTCAGTAGGTTTGGGGGTCAAAAATTAAAAATACTAATCCGATCGGCCTCTGGTTTGTTCTAGTACAACTAGGGCAATCAGTGTGACTTGTGGAAGCTGATAGAGTTCAATTCGTACTCCCAGTTTGAGCTCGGTGCTCAAATTCACTTTAAGCAAGTTAGTTTTGTTTTGTTTTGTTTAAAAAGGAAGAACTTAACTAGGTTTAGGGGTCGAAAATTAGAAATGCTAATCTGATCGGCCTCTGGTTTGTTCCAGCATGGCCAGTGCAAGACTGTCACTTGTGAAAATTGACGGAGTTCAATTGGACTCCCGGTTTGAGCTCGGCACTCAAATTCAGATTAAGCAAGTTTGTTTAGTTTAAAAATGAATAACTTATGTTTGGGGGTCCAAAATTAAAAATACTAATCCGATCGGCCTCTAGATTGTTCTAGCACGGCCGGGGCTGTGAGTGTGACTTGTGAAAATTGACGGAGTGAGGTCGACACTCAAATTCACATTAAGCAAGTTAGTTTAGTTTAAAAATGTGGAACTTTGGTTTGGAGGTCCAAAATTAGAAATACTAGTCCGATTGGCCTCAGATTTGTTCCAGCACTGCCAGGGCGATGATTGTGACTTGTGGAAATTGACGGAGTTCAAATTGGACTTTGGTTTGAGCTCGACGCTTAAATTCACATTAAGCAAGTTAGTTTAGTTTCGTTTTGTTTAAGAAGGAAAAACTTAACTAGGTTTGACAGTCCAAAATTAGAAATACTAATCCGATCGACCTCTAGTTTATTCTAGCAAGGCTGGAGCAATGAGTGTTACTTGTAGAAACTGACAGAGTTCAATTCGGACGCCCAGTCTGAACTCGGGGCTAAAATTCACATTAAGGATATACGTTTATTTTAAAAAGGAAGAACTTAGGTGTAGGGGTCCAAAATTAGGAATACTAATCTTATTGGCCTTCGTTTTCTTCCAGCACGGCCAAGGCGATGACTGTGACTTGTGCAAATTGACGGAGTTCAATTTGGACTCCCGGTTTGAGGTCGGCGCTCAAATTCACATTAAACAAGTTAGTTTTGTTTTGTTTCGTTTCAAAAGGAAGAACTTAACTAGGTTTGGCGGTCCAAAATTAGAAATACTAATCCGATCGGCCTCTGGTTTATTCTAGAACGATCGGGGCAATGAGTGTGGCTTGTGGAAACTGATGGAGTTTAATTCAGACTCCCAGTTTGAGCTCAACGCTCAAGTTCACATTAAGCAAGTTTGTTTAGTTTTAAAATGAAGAAATTAGGTTTTGGGGTCCAAAATTAGAAATACTAATCCGATTGGCCTCTGGTTTGTTCCAGAATAGCCAGGGCGATGATTGTGACTAGTGGAAACTAACGGAGTTCAATTCGGACTCCCAGTTTGAGCTCGGCGCTCAAATTCACATAAATCAAGTTAGCGTAGTTTAATAACGAAGAACTTCATTTTGGGGGTCCAAAATAGAAATACTAATCCGATTGGCCTCTGGTTTGTTCCAGAATAGCCAGGGCGATGATTGTGACTAGTGGAAACTAACGGAGTTCAATTCGGACTCCCAGTTTGAGCTCGGCGCTCAAATTCACATAAATCAAGTTAGCGTAGTTTAATAACGAAGAACTTCATTTTGGGGGTCCAAAATTAGAAATACTAATTCGATTGGCCTGCGATTCTTCCAGCACGGCCAGGGCGATGATCGTGACTTGTGGAAATAAGGAGATGAAATAGGACTCCCGGTTTGAGCTCGGTACTCAAATTCACATTAAGCAAGTTAGTTTAGTATAGTTTTATTTAAAAAGGGCGAACCTCACTAGGTTGGGGGTACAAAATTATAAATGCTAATTTGATTAGCCTCTAGGTTGTTCCAGCACTACGGGGCAATGAGTGTGACTTGTCGAAATTTACGGAGTTCAATTTGGACTCCCGGTTTGAGCTCGGCACTCAAATTCTCATTAAGCAAGTTTGTTTAGTTTAAAAATGAATAACTTAGGGTTGGTGGTCCAAAATTATAAATACTAATCTGATTGACCTCCGATTTATTCCAACACGGCCATGGCGATGATTGTGACTTATGGTAATTGACGGAGTTTAATTCGGACTCCCGGTTTGAGCTCGACGCTCAAATTCACATTAAGCAAGTTAGTTTTCTTTTGTTTCATTTAAAAAGGAAGAATGTAACTATGTTTTCAGGTCCAAAATTAGAAGTACTAATTTGAACGCCCTATGGTTTGTTCCAGCACAACAGGGACAATGAGTGAGACTTGTGGAAACTGACAGAGTTCAATTCGGACTCCTAGTTTGAGCTCGGGGCTCAAATTCACATTAAGCACGTTAGTTTAGTTTCATTTTGTTTAAAAACGAAGAACTTAACTAGGTTGGGGTCCAAAATTAGAAATACTAATCCGATCGGCCTTTGGTTTATCTAACACGATCGGGGCAATGAGTGTGACTTATGGAAACTGACGGAGTTCAATTCAGACTCCCGATTTGAGCTCGACACTCAAATTCACATTAAGGAAGTTTGTTTAGTTTAAAAATGAATAACTTAGGTTTGGGGGTCTAAAATTAGAAATATTAATCTGATTAGCATTTGGTTTCTTGCAGAAGGGCCACGGTGATGATTGTGACTTGTGGAAACTAACGGAGTTCAATTTGGACTCCGGTTTAAGCTCAGCGCTGAAATTCACATAAATCAAGTTAGTTTAGTTTAATAAAGAAAAACTTAGGTTTGGGGGTCCAAAATTAGAAATACTAATCTGATTGGCCTCCAATTTCTTCCAGCACGGCCAGGGCGATGATTGTGACTTGTGGAAATTGACAAGATTCAAATCGTACTCCCGGTTTGAGCTCGGTACTCAATTCACATTAAGCAAGTTAGTTTAGTTTTGTTTTGTCTTAAAAGGATGAACTTCACTAGGTTTGGGGGTACAAAATTAGAAATACTAATTTGATCAGCCTCTGGTTTGTTCCAGCACGGCTGGGACAATGAGTGTGACTTGTGGAAATTTACGAAGTTCAAATTGGACTCCCGGTTGAGCTCGGCACTCAAATTCTCATTAAGCAAGTTTGTTTAGTTTAAAAATAAATAACTTAGCTTTGGGGGTCCAAAATTAGACATACTAATCTGATTGGCCTCCGGTTTGTTCCAGCACAGCTAGGGCGATGATTGTGACTTATAGAAACTGACGGACTTTAATTCGGACTCCCGGTTTGAGCTCGGCACTGAAATTCACATTAAGCAAGTTTGTTTAGTTTAAAATTGAAGAACTTAGGTTTGAGGGTCCAAAATTAGAAATACTAATCCTCTTGGCCTCCGTTTGTTTCAACACGGCCAGGGTGATGATTGTGACTTGTGGAAACTGATGGAGTTCAATTCGGACTCCCGGTTTGAGCTCTGCGCTCAAATTTAAATTAAGGAAGTAAGTTTAGTTTAAAAATGGAAACTTACGTTTAGGGGTCCAAAATTAGAATTACTAATCTGATTGGCCTCTGGTTTGTTCCAGCAAGGCCAGGGTGAAGATTGTGACTTGTGGAAACTATCGGAGTTTAATTCGGATTCCCAGTTTGAGCTCGGCGCTCAAATTCACATTAAGCAAGTGAGTTTTGTTTTGTTTTAAAAAGAAGAACTTGACTATGATTGGGGGTCCAAAATTAGAAATACTAATCCAATTGGCCTCCGTATTGTTCCAGCACGGCCAGGGCGATGATTGTGACATGTGGAAACTGACGAAGTTCAATTCAGACTCCCAGTGTCATGCCCCGACGCGAAATATCGGAACGCGAGGCTGTTGCAAGTAAACGGGTGTAGAGCGAGTACTAGACATCAAACAATTGAGCAATGAATAAATACTAAAGAAAATTCTTCTCATTAATAACTTCCAAATGTCTAGTTACAACCACTAATATCAGAGCCATTCAATAGGGCCCAATTACATTGAAATAAAGCAAAGACTAAACTATGACTCGAACATAATGCTAGGATGCTAGGGTACTCATGACTTCACTCTTGGACGTTCCCATCCTCTAGGTGAATGTGTCATCCTCGGTCTCACCTGAGAAACACAACGACAATAACGCAGGGTGAGCGATAACGCCCAGTAGGAGTTAAATCTCAATAATCAAGCAGGCTTTAAATGATTCATGTATTAAAAGGCAGAGTAACTAATGATAGAGCGAGAGAGTGAAGCAAAAATAGCAGGATAGCGCATGATGGAAATAGCACAAGCTTTCTATGTATAGCACAAGTGTCGAGTATAGCACAAATAGCAAGATGGCCATAGCACAAAGTATAGTAATAGCACAATGGGTATAGTTTAGCGCTTTCGTCAATAGACAACAAGAGAACATAGAACTATTGATTGTCATTTAGATAGTCAAGATAGATAGCACTCGAGTGTAATGCCAAACACTCTAATCATTTAACTCCCATGGGCACTAGTACTTTCAGGCGCACCTCCCAGGACCAGATCGAGCCCTTTATATAATGCCAGGCATTGGTTATATTGTTATCTTTAGACAATCAGTCAATGGCCAATAGAGAGTTCCAAGAAATAGATGAGAGTACTAGATGAATAGACGAGATAGTAGAGTGAACGTGAATAGATGTGCGAGTAGAGTATAGATGAGAGCTAGGGGACATTGCACGTAACACGTCGAGTAAACATGCAATAGTAACAGTTGCACAACACGTGCACTTGGTGTTGGCAGTCAGGTGGAACTCACGACCCTTCCACTGGCCATGTTAAGCACAGGTCTAGAGGTCCGGTGTTATTCAAGATAAGAGAGAACTTCTAATAGCTGTTTGGATCATGTTGATCCCTAAAGGGTGTAATAGGTGTTAGGGTACAACCAACTCGTTGACCATGTGGGAATCCATGGATAGAGGAGACTTATGGAGGCCTTGAACAAGGATTCACTAGTCCGGCAGAAGGAATATCCGACGTTGAGTTTGTCCAAGTGAAGATAGTGTGTATATAAAAACAAGTGCTCGACGTTCTAGAGGAATTCTAGAATAGTGGAGCGTCGATAACGGTATTCTCAAAACATCGCGAGAAAACGTAGACAAGTCTATTAAAAATATGACAATTTAGTTACCTAAATTACCATATGATTATGAGTTAATTACATGCCAAGTTAAGCCAAAATTGGATGGTTCAAGTGTCTGCATGTCTCATGAAATCATAGCTAGAAATAAGTCATGTGCATGTCTTTTAAAATCACACATTAATGTTCAGTTTATAACAAGTATATTTAATGCGTATATGATTGTTAAGAGAGGGTACAAACATTGTAGAAAGTCAGAGCATCGAAAATTGGGGGTTTTCATGCAAAAATATGAGATCACGACGCACCCCAGGAGGGTCGCGACGGGGTCAACTGAGAACGTGACATAGCCTTGTACAGATCGCGACGGGCTTGTCAGTTCAGGCAGGCAGATCGCGATGACAGACCCTGTCGTGATCAGATCACGATGGAGATGCTGTCACGATGGCCCTGAGAACGCGGCCTATCAGGCCGTCGTGTTCTCAGGTCCTGTACCTGAGTCCGATAGGGAAAGGTCATGTTCTTGGATTGCAGTCCAGAACTTCTTTATTTTGACATAGGGACATTTATAAAATCATAACTAATTGTACCATCAATGAAAAATCATGAAACCACTTGCAAATTAATCTAGACATGTGAGAGTATTTGTAGTAAATAGGATTTGAAAACCAACATGGTTTTTGCATGGTTTAAACAAGTGTCTTTACGAAGAACATGAAACTGTGTACAGTAGAGATCAATGATTTAATTCGAGCAATATAGTGGATGAAATTAGGGCTTTCAGGGACAAAAGATGCCTAACATACATCAGTATCTCCAATAAAATTTTGAGAGCATGGGATCGAGTATTCAAGGAGATGTGAATTAAACATGAAGGTTCAGGGTCAAGAGGTTTGCAGGACTTCAAAATTCAATAACAAAAAATTATACTCGATGGAAAATTATGAAACAAAAGGGGTTTGTTCCTGATGCATGGGAAAATCTACAGACGAAATCTTATGATTTATGCTTGTTAGAATGCCTACCTTTGGTCGATTCCTCTTCTAGGGCTAGAACTTGATAAACTCGGGTTGAAGATTTGATGAAGCCTCCTTCCCACGAATTCTCCTCCTCCTTGGCCTCCTCTCCACGTCCTGAAAACCTTGGCAACGAGCTAGGGCCGGCCATGGTGGATTAGGAGAGTATTTATGTCTCTTTGGTTTCTATTTCCTAATAGAAATCTAATTAGTATTTAATTTCAAGATTTTATATTTCTCTCCCCTTTCCAAGCTTGAGAACTTCTAATTGGGTTAGGATGGGAGCTAAATTCGTGGCCAAGCAACTAGGGTAGGTTTAGGAATCCAAATCCAACTCAAACTTCCAATTTAATGCATTAAATATCTCTTTTCTATTTATGTAATAATTAAGTTAGAAATTTGGGGTATTTTTCTATTATTCCCCTTTTAAAAGTTCCTATTTTAGCCCACTAATTTTAATGGGTCCATTAACAAAGCCCATTACTTCTTTTCATTTAATGGGTTTTATTTAATTCTCTTTTATTGATTTCTAATTGCTTTTATTTTTTATTATTATGAAATTTTTATTTTTTGAAAAATCAAGGTTGCTACATCCTCCCCCTCTTAAAAAGAATTTGGTCCCCAAATTCATATGATCATAATGGAGGGAATGTCTTACCGAAATGATCGGGGTAGTTCCGTCTGATGGTTCCTTTTAGTTCCCATGTGGCTTCTTCCACTCCGCGGTTATTCCATAAGACTTTAACCACGTAAATGGGACGGTTCCTGAGCTATTGCACCTTCCGTTCTAATATCTTGACTGGCTTTTCTTCCTCGGTCGTGTCCCTATTCAACACCAACTTCTCATGACGAATGATGTGTGTAGGATCATAATCATATTTCCTGAGCATGGAGACATGGAACACATTGTGTACACATGCCAGATCCAGTGGCAACGCGAGTCAGTATGCAACCTCACCAATCCTTTCGAGGACTTCAAAAGGACCGATAAATCTAGGACTGAGCTTTCCTTTCACACTAAATCTTTGGATTCCACGAGTAGGTGACACCTTTAAGAATACATGATCACTGACTTGGAATTCTAAGTCTCGCCTTCTTTTGTCGGCATAGCTCTTTTGACTGGACTGAGCAGTCTTAAGCCGGTCTCTAATCACCTGAATGTCCCGGGTTGTATTTTGCACCATGTCTGGGCATAGCCATTGTTGTTCTCCCACCTCATTCCAGCATGCAGGAGAACTACAATTTCTTCCTAGAGTGCTTCGAACGGTGCCATCTTAATACTCACCTAGTAACTGTTGTTATAGGCGAAATAAGGGGTAGGTGCTCGTTCCAATATCCTTAGAAGTCTATAGTGCATGCGCTCAACATGTCTTCCACTATTTGGTTGTTCTTTCAGTTTGCTCATCAGTTTGTGGATGGAATGCGGTACTAAAGTTGAGTTTAGTACCCAGTGCACCTTGCCGTCCTTTCCAAAAATGAGATGTGAATCTTGGATCTCGATCCGAGACTATGGAAGATGGAACTCCATGTAGTCTTACAATCTCTTTGACATATAAGGCAGCTAGTACTTCTACCAACCACTTACTCTTTATGGCTAGGAAGTGGGCAGATTGGTTAGTCGGTCAACAATGACCCATACGGCGTCGAGTCCACCACGAGTCATGGGTAAACCTATGATGAAGTCCATGCCAATACTTTCCCATTTCCATTCCAGAATATCAAGTGGTCTGAGTACACCAGCAGGGCGCAGGTGTTCCGCTTTTACTTGTTGGCATGTAAGGCAATGTGCGACATGTTCAGCTACCTCTCTCTTCATGTTCGGCCACCAAAATGTTCTTTTCATGTCTTGATACATCTTGTTACCTCCTGGATGAATAGTGTACTTTTTCTTGTGAGCTTCATCCATTACCTTCTCATCAGTTCTTCATTATCAGGGACGCATGTCCTCCCTTGGAACACCAGTCTTCCATCCTCAGTCATAGTAAAGTCCGATCTTTCGTTAAGGTTTCCTTGATGCGAACTAAAAATGGATCATTATCTTGTTGGGTTTTAATCTCTTCCAGCAAGTCAGACTGAATCTTGATATTGGCAATCAAGACTCGATCATCTCTATGTTCAATAGTTAAGTCTAACCTTGTGAATTGTTCTAGTAGTTGAATCTCGCCAAGGACTAGACTTGAAACAGATGTCATTGGCTTCCTAATAAGAGCATCAACCATGACATTACCTTTGCCTGGATGGTATTGGATGTTGAAGTCAAAATCCTTCAGATATCTAGCCATCTTCTATGTCTCATGTTGAGTTCCTTCTGGAAATAAGTACTTCAGGCTTTAATGGTCTGAGTAGACAGTGAATTCTCACCATATAAGTAATGTCTCCAGATCTTCAAGGCGAAGACCATGGCAGCCAACTCTAGATCATACACAAGGTAGTTGACTTCATGTGTCTTCAGTTGTCTCAAAGAATAAGCAATAACCTTCTCCTTTTGCATCAATACACAACCTAACCCAATCCCTAGGACATCGGTGTAGACAGAGAAACCATCTCCCTCTATTGGCAGAGCGAGAACAGGTGCTGAGGTAAGACAATCTTTAAGAGTTTGGAAACTCTTCTAACACTCATTACTCCAGGAGTATGGACTCTCCTTTCGTGTCAGTCGTGTGAGAGGAACGGCGATCTTGGAGAAGTCCTTGATGAACCGTCTGTAGTAGCCAGCCAGTCCTAGGATGCTTCTGATTTCTATGACGTTGGTTGGTCTCTCCCAATTGAGTACAACTTTGACTTTGGAGGGATCAACTGAGATGCCATCCTTTGAGATGACATAGCCCAAGAAGGACACTTCTTCGAGCCAGAATTCACACTTGCTCATATTTGCGTACAGTTTGTTGTCTCACAAGAATTGCAGTGCAATCTTCAGGTGTTCTTCATGCTCTTCCTTGGTCTTTGAATAAATGAGGATGTCGTCGATGAAGACGACCACGAACTTGTCAAGGTATGGTCGATATATTTTGTTCATGAGTTGTATGAAGGCTGCAGGAGCATTGGTTTGACCAAAAGGCGTAACGATGAATTCATAGTGTCCATACCTGCTCCTGAAAGCCGTTTTGAAGATATCGTCATCCTTGATCCTCATTTGGTGATATCCAGATCGAGGATCGATCTTGGAGAAATACTGAGCTCCTGATATTTGGTCGAAAAGTTCATCGACCCTAGGCAATGGGCATTTATTCTTGATGGTGAGTTGATTGAGTTGACGATGGTCGATGCATAGCCTCATCGATCCATCTTTCTTCTTGACGGATAGCACAAGTGCTCCCCATGGGGAAGTACTTGGTGTGATGAACCCCTTCTCTAATATTTCCATCAGTTGCATCTTCAATTCCTTTAGATCGGCAGGTGACATCCGGTACAGTTGTCGTGATACCGAGGCAGCTTCAGGGATCAACTCAATGGCGAAATTGACATCTCGTTCCGGGGGAATCCCTGGCAAATCTTCAGGAAACACATCTAGAAAATCCTGGACTATGTGTATGTCTTCTATCTTGGAACCCTTCTATTCATTACTATGGCCGCAAAGAAAGCTAATAAGCTTTCTTTATCATGTTATGGGATTTTATGGCGGAGATTAGAGACATCCGTCTCTTATGTCTAATCCCCGAGAATGCCAATTTAGGAAAGTCACTAAATGTCACCCTTCCTTTCTTACAATCGACACTTGCCCCATAATGGACAACCAGTCGGCTCCTAAAATTACATCATAGCCTCCTTGTGCATACACACCAGGTCGGCTTTTAGGTTATGGTCTCCGATCATTACATCGACAGAGGGAAAGTATTTGTTCAATTTCTCCTTTTCTCCTAGTGGCGTTGTGACAGAGAACTCACAACCCATGGATATAGGTTTTGCAGTCAGGGTATCAGTAGAGTGTTGAGATATAAATGAATGAGTTACTCCAGTATCAAATAAAATAAAAGCTGATAAGGAGAAAACTTGTAGGGCACCTTCTACCACGCCACCTTCCTCAGTGGGCTCTTCATTGTGCAGGGCTTATAGTCGGCGCTGTTTCTTAGGCGCATTAGGGTGCCTCTCATGTTCTTTCAATAGCGGGCACTCAGGGATGCGGTGCTCGCGACTTCCACAGTGCAGATGTAGCAACCTGAATTTTTTACGAAAAATAAAATTTTAAATAAAGAATTTAAAACCTAGCTAAATGGATATTTAATTAGAGCATTAAATAAAACCCATTAGATGGAAAAGAGTAATGGGCTTTTCTTAATGGATCTTCTAGTATTTATTGGGTCAAAAATATGAATTTACAAGGGAGAATAATAGGAAAATACCCTAAATTCATAACTAAATTATTACCTAAATAGAAAAGGGGTATTTAATGCATTAAATAGGAAGTTAAGTTGGAATTGGATTCCTAAACCTACCCCATATGGGTTAGCACGAATTTGGATCTTTTCCAAGTCTAATAGAGTTTGGAAAGCAAGGAAGGAAGGAGGAAGTAAGGAAATTTCGTAATTAAAGGGAAATTAGAGTAATAGTAGGAATAGAAATACATACGTGCATAAATACACCTCTTAAACTCTCTTGGGCAACCCTAGCTCGTTGCCAAGAGTTGCTGGATGTGGAGAAGAGGCTAAGGAGGAGAGGATTTCATGGAGAGAAGAAGAACTTGAAGCTTCTTCCCTTGTTCTTCAAGTTCTAGCCCTAGAAGACAATCGAGTCAAAGGTAGGCATTCTCACAAGCCAAAATCCTAAAATTTTGTTTGTAGATTGTTCCATACATCAGGAACAAAATCCTCAATTTCATAATTTTCCATTGAGCCAATATTTTCTTCTTGAATTTAGAAGTTCTGCAACTCTCTTGACCCCGAGCCCTCTTCTTAACTCTTGATCTCTATGTAGACTTGATCCCATGCTACGAAATTTTTACTGTAGATACTTCTTGTTGTTAGGGATTATTTGCCCCCCAAAAGCCTAAATTTCATTGAGCATGTTGCTCAAATTAAATCAGTCTTGCTCTCTATGTCATGTTTTGTGTTACTCGTTGTTGTTCATGCTCAAACCATGTTCAAACCATGCTCTCTCTCAGATTCTGATTTTGGAAGTACCCTTACATGTCTAGTTAATTTGCAACTGGTTTCATGATTTTTCGTTGACTATATAATTAGTTATGATTTTCTAAATGACCCTGTATCAAAAATTGAAATCCCTGGTCCGCAATCCAATGTCTGGTCTGACTCCTGTCAGAGTCAGGCGAAGACAACCAGAAGGCGACACCTCGATACGTCGCTTTCTGGGGCATGATTACGACAGCCTCCCTGTCGCGACCAAGAAGGCGACAGGCGAGCCGTCGCGTTCTCAGTACCCGATTTGCAAGCCCTGTCGTGACCCGTACAAGACCTTGTCGCGTTCACCAGGCCGTCGCAACAGTACCTATGTCGCGATCTGCCTACCCTGTCGCAATCATCATGGGCTATGTCGCCTTCATAGAGATTGGTGAAAAACCCATGAAAAATATTTTTGTCGCTTTCTAAATAATCCTTACGCCTTCTTACGGTTATACCCCCAGTAAAAAACCCTCCTTAAAAATGGTGCTATATGAATGATTTAATATACATGTTCACGACTTATTTCTATCTATGATTTCTCTTGCACTTGCACACACTTGAACATCCATTTATGGCTGAAATATTGCAGAAAATATCTCATACTGTGCCTGGTAATTTATTAAAATAAAGTACATTAATTGCCCTATTTTAAAGACTTGTATTCGTTTCTTGCATTGTTTATAATACCGATATCGACGCTCCACTGTCCTAGAATTCCTCTAGAACGTCAAGCACCTGTTTTATATACACACTTTTCTTGGCTTGTGGTGAACTCTCCGTCGGATATTCCTTTCGCCGGACTAGTGAACTCTTGCGCAAGGCCTCCGTAAGTCTCCTCTGATCATGGATTCCCACATGGTCGACGAGCCGGTTGTACCCTAATACCTATGATACCCTTTAGGGATCTACATGATCCAAAGGCTACTAGAGATTCACTCTCGTCTTAAATCACGCCGGACCTCTGGACCTGTGCATAACAAGGCCAGTGGTAGGGTCGTGAGTTCCACCTGACTGCCAACACCAAGTGCGCGTGTTGTGCAACTGTTACTATCGCCTGATTACTCGACGTATTACGTGCAATGTCCACTAGCTCTCATCTATACTCTACTCGCTCACCTATTCACGTTCACTCTACTAGCTCATCTATTCATCTTGTGCTCTTATCTATTTCTTGGTACTCTATACTGGCCATTGACTGATTGTCTAAAGATAAACAATATAACCAATGCCTGGCAATATGTAAAGGGCCCGATCTGGTCCTGGATGTGCGCCCGAAAGTGCTAGTGCCCATGGGAGTTAAATGATCAGAGTGTTTGGCATTACACTCAAGTGCTATCTATCTCGACTATCTATATGACAATCAAAACACAAAACGTGCTATACTCTCTCGATGTCTAAAATGACAAACAAGTGCTATACTCATCGTGCTATTACTATACTTGTGCTAGTTGTGCTATGGCCATCCTGCTATTCGCGCTATATTCGATACTTGTGCTATTTTTTGAAACTATACTCGTCTCGTGCTATGGTGCTATCTTGTTACCTGTTGTGCTATATTTTGACTCTCTTGTACCTGCTATCTTTAGATACTCTGCCATTAAATGCGTTAAGTATTTAAAGCCTGCTTGAGCCTGAGATTTAAGTCCTACTGGGCGTTATCGCTCACCCTACGTTATTTGATGTTGTGTTCTCAGGTGAGACCGAGGATGACACTACACTCCCGAGGAAGGAATGACCAAGAGTGAAGCCAGGAGTACCCTTGAGTCATTATGTTATCTTAGAGTTGTATTAGTTATTTTCCTTCTGTTGCAATGTAATTGGGCCCTTTAGAATGGCTCTGATATTGTGGTTGTAACTAGACATTTGGAAAATTATTAATGAGAAAGATTTGCTTTAGTATTATTCAGTGTGCAATGGTTTGATGTCTAGTATACGCTCTATACCTTTTCTTGCAACTGCCTTCGCGCTCCGATACTCCGCGTTGGGGCGTGACAACAGACATGCGCCGGCTTTCCTCTAGCACTCGTCAGCGGTGTGATCTGGATTGTCACAGTGCTTGCAGTTACTTTTTCTTGGAGTGTTTGGGACAATAGCTTTAGGTTTCCTTTCGTGCTGGGTCCCTCCATGATGTTGAAGGGACACTTCTTGCCATTGTTTGGCTTAGCAGATGATTGCCCTGAGGTCTTTCCTTTTCACAAACTTCCCTTTGATACGGTCGGTGAAGTCCGTAGCATCTTCTAGTAGTTGGGCCTTCTTCACCATCTCGGTGTAGGTCTGGATGTCGAGAGGTGCCAGTTGGTAATGTACTGAGGCTTAAGGCCATTAAGGAAACGCTTAGCCTTCATCCTTCAGTGTTCACCAGGTGTGCAGCATAGCGTGCCAGTCTTGAAAACTGGGCTTCATATTCGGCCACATTCAAGCTCCACTGTTTAAGAGCAGCGAATTTTGCAGCCTTCCTTTCTTGCGCTTGGAGAAGTACTTGAATTAAAAGCTTCTTGAATTCAGTCCAAGTGAACTGACCTTAGCTCTGGTCGCTTCAACAAACTCCTACCAAGCGCGAGCGTCTTTTCCAGTTGGGAATGTGGCTAGTAGCAGCTTATCCCCCGCTGCGCATTGCAACATGGAAAATAAATCCTTCGTTCCTTTAGCCAGTGTTTGGCTTCATCTAGATCTGTGGATCAACTGAACCTAGGTGGGGTTCAGACTCCTAAAGTTACGATGCAGGTCTCTGCACCACATGATTACCACCTTCTTGGGGAGCTTGCAGGATTACGCGCCGTCAGTTCTTGAAAGGTCTGTTGCATGCCCCTCATTTGAGTACGTTCAACACTCATCTTGATTGTTTAGTTCTACAAAATAACTTATTGTCACAATATTGATGTGGAATTTAATTCTTGTGCGTGTGTGAGTTCATTTTAGCTATTTACCCTGGCTCTAACCACAACTTCACAAGGTAGGTAATGACTCTAGTCGAGGCAGGTTAACCTAGATCATCCTATACTTGAGAATAACCTAGGCTCTAATAACACAAAACTGTCACGCCCCGATGCGGAATATCAGAACGCGAGGCAGTTGCAGCGTAAACGGGTACAGAGCGAGTACTAGACATCAAACCATTGAGCAATGAATAAATGACTAAAGCAAATTCTTCTCATTAATAACTTTCCAAATGTAAGGCCCCACTTTTCTTTTTCCCGCTCTATTTTATGATATGACGTTACTTGTTCTTGCATAAATGGCGTTGCATGAAAATGGTGCATATTATAGATATAAATTTTGCATGTGTATATGCGTGGATGTATATTATTATCGTGAATATGAGTAAGTGGCCAATTTTGTGTATAAGGTATCTATTCAAATATTATGCAAGTACCATCTAAATATTGAATTGTACCTTATATACCCCTTTTCATGGATATTGTGTGAATTATGAAGTGCATATGTGTATGTACGCATGTATGTTATCTTATGCATGTGATAATTGTGCACTTAATTTTACATATGTAACACCTTGGTATACTTAGGTATGCATGAGTATATTTAGTTATAAACGTTGTTGTTTTGCACGGGGTTGTAGTAATATACATATATCCTTATACATTGTATGTATATAAGAGTGTAAACACAGTTCTTGTGTGTCAGCTCATGTTGTGTATATATATGTATATATATTATATATATATGTATATATACATTGTATGCGTATGAAGATATTCATGTACTGTATTATCTGAGTAATATGTATGTATGTGTGGTAGTAGATGTGTATTAGTAGTAAAAAATGGATGTTTACATGGTGTAGTGGTGTATACACTATACTACATAGGTTTCATGTGCATATATGTGTGGATTAAGCATGGTTCTGCATGATTTTGAGTTCTGGAGAAGAGTGTCTTGGCGTCAACAAGATGGACGCCCATGATATGTCAGCATCTAATCGACTAACGCCAAACCTAATGTAGCCGTCCATGGATGGATGTAATATTCTAATTTTCTGTGCGCAACAGAGTGCAGAGAGCACTCATTGGGCCAGTCTTCTGATTGGGGAGATGTCTTCCCAACGGCTTACCTGTCCCTTCAGCCCCTGCACGAGCCCCTCTTGTCCCTTAGTCTTTAAAACACATCCCTTTGCAACCTAGAGAGCTCTCTTGGCTCTTTACTAGAAAGGAAACCCTAACTGAGAGAGAGAGGAGGACTGACCTTGGAGGGCTTAGATCCGGCGACTGGAGGCGTTTTCTGGTGATCTTCTATGACAAGGAGGAAGGCCATACGTAGGGGAAGGCTTCCCTAGCGTTGGACTGCAGCCTGCAACCCCCTAGAACCCGGAGCAAAGGATTTCTAGAGGCTCTTCTGAGGACTTCTTGGTTTGCCAAGCATGCTCTCAGCTTATTCCAATCTTGTAGATTAATTGAGAGGCAAGTAACCATAGATCTCAATCCCATACATGTGTCCTAGGTCCCAGCAATTTTTGTGAATTTTAAATCGTGTCCTGGACTCTCCTTTTCACTTGGTATTTGGAGTCGGTCTGTGCTGTTGCATAGACAGGAACTTGGCGTCAATACCCTTGACGCCAAGATCTCCCATCGGCGTCCAGCGATGGTGCCGTCCAAACCTTGAACGACCAGAGGCTGCCGCCAACTTCTTCAGGATAGAACAATGAGTGTTCTTCCTGGTAGATGATTATTTTCGATATGTTTTCGCAATGAGGATATAGTGTAAATTTATATGCTATGTAAAATAGATAATGTGACGTGTGTGAAATTTCTGCATTTTTTCTGTGGATGCATGAATTTTAGATTATTGAAATATGTTGGGGAAAAGATGGATTATGCATGTTCATCTACTGTCTACCTAATTCCTGAGTAATTAAATGCCCTAGATTTTTTCTATACTATGTGCATATGTATCAGTCCATGCCCTGGAATTTTGAGAAATTTTCATGACGGTGGGATTTACTGGAATTTCTGTTTTAGAAATGAAAGACATGCAAAGAAATTGTAAAATTACATTAAATGTGTGTGTGCAATAAATCTAGGGA
>JACBKR010002428.1:0-34981 GCA_014218235.1 Colocasia esculenta | reverse complement strand
ACGTAGCTAGCTAGTAGTTTGCCTGTGGACATAGTGTTCACACGAGGCATGTGGTGTTCACGTGTTGTGGACCGTCAGTGCATGAGGTTTACGAGGGATTCACGTGGTTTGTGCGGTGCGCACGTGTGGTTTCTGTGTGCATGTCAGGTAGTAGACGCCTACCGTGGTTACCTCTCCAGTTGAGTGCCCCAGGTTCTCTGTGAGCCAGGCTGTTAGCTCGGGGCTTTGTCCCGGTACTTGTGCTGTACCGTCGAGGTCTGTGTCGTCTGACCTGGACACCCCACTCCTTTTTTTGAGTTGTACGTCCGGCTGAGGGAAAGACGACAGTGGGACAATGACTCTTGAGTTTATTTTTAGTCACTTGTAGCGCGCTCTTAGTTGGGGGTACACCACCAGTTGTCGACACTAGTCCCCGACTAGTCCTTTTTCCAGTGCCTCACTCTAGCGAGCCCAGGCCAGGGTCTCTAGAGGTGCCAGGCATGGGCCTGTGACTGTGTGGTCCGCAGGTGGTGGTGTTTAGTTGGTCTCCCACATTGCTTGTCTTTTTCACGTGGAGCGGCAGCTGGACCTTTCATCCGTGGCTGCGAGACTGAGAGGTAGACCTGTGTTAGTTGTTCGAGTCTGTTGCTGGTGTTGCGAACCAGTCTACGTGGCTCGAGTGTGGCGTCTCTACCGTAGCTCGTACACATGTTGGAGTTTTGCCGTTTATTTATTACAGCTGTTTTACGTAGTCGGCTAGCGGTGAGCTCGTTTATAGCTTTAATATACGTTTAGTTGTGCTATAAATTTCTAGCATAGTTTTACTGCTTTCCGCACTTGTGTTTGGTTTGCTCGGTGTTGGGGGAGTTCCCTACTGAGCCAGTGACTAGCGAGGCCACCCCTACTCCCCACAGGCGAGGGCGAGGAGGAGGTTTCTCTACCGTCATCCAGTTCGGAGCCGCGACGTAGCGGTGTTGGCCCAGCGCCTCCAGCAGTGTAGCTTTTCTTTCTTCATTTGTACCTGTTGTACTCGGGGTATGCCCAGGCTTGTGTACTTTACTTTATTTCTTTTGAAGTTGGCTATGTAAAACCTTGTATATAATAAATGCAATGGTGTGTTCCTTTGTGTTTTCACGGACTAGTGTGTGGTATCCCTTGCGAGGCTTTGGCCCGTTCGCGGAGACGGGACTCGGGTCAAGCACGTTACCGGTTTAACGGGCTTGGACGAGACGTTCCGTCACAGTTGGTATCAGAGCAAGGTCCGTGTGAATATAAAGGAATTAGGAAGTTACATAGCGATATCTTCTTCTAGATACACTGCTGGTAACTGGCCTAGGTTTTGTAATGACTCATTGTTTTGCCTATGGTTGGCTTGTTGTGTGTGTAGCTGTTGTAATGGCCGATATAAGAGACTGGGGTGGTGGAGGAGATGACTCTAAGAGTTCGACTCAGCGAATGATATAAAGGATTTGGAGAGCCTCACCGAAATTCGGATGAGGATGGATCAGCAGGCACCGGTACCACCAGTGATCGGAGATGCGGTACCTGTGGCCCCAGTTCCACCACCGCCAGGGGTGGAGGTACCTTTTGTGGCACCAGTACCACCATCACCACCTGATTGCGGCAGAAGAGCCAGTGGTGCAAGTTGAAAGGTTTTTGAGGTTGCAGCCGCCTACTTATTCTGGTGGGCTGAATCCAGACAGCGGAGCACTGGATTCATGAGATTGAGAGGGTCTTTATGACCATGAGATGTCCGGCAGCGGACAAAGTTGTGTTGGCTACTTTTCAGTTGAGGGGATTTGCGCAGGAATGGTGGCGTCTGAAGATGCAGACCACCTTTGTAGGCAGAATAGAGGGTGGTATTACCTGGCCTGAGTTTCTTGAAGTGTTTATGATACATTCTTTCCTCTTCAAGTGCAGCAGGCAGCAAAAGGGAGCAGTTCAGGACCTTGCAGCAAGGTGGGACTTCGTCGTTTTGAATATCAGATGCGGTTCATGGCACTGAGCAGGTATGCCCCTATGTTGTCACGGATAATGCTATGATGGTTGAATATTTTATCCGTGGTTTGAGGCCAGATTGCAGACTGCAGTGATACCATTAATGTGAGAACAGTTGAAGAAGCAGCCCGAGAGCAGCCACTCTTGAGAGAGCAGTTCAGACTCGTCAGGTGGGCGAGTCAGGTTCGGGTAGTTTCCAGCTACCCAGCAGTCAGCAGATGTAAGTAAGGGCAAAGCATTAGCGGACCTTCCTCATCAGGTTTTGGTAAGTGGGGCCAGAAATTAAAGCAGGCATTTAAAGGTAAAGGAAGAGGATGGGGAGGTTGTCAGCAAGTTCAGCAGGGTCGTGGTAAGCCAGGTGGAAATCGCAGCAAAGTACCGCCAGGCAGCCTACCCTTCCACCAGGCTATAGGTGTTTTAACTGCAATCAGCCGGGCATTTGATCTGTAATTGTCCCTATCCGAGGGAATATGGTTATGGTAGAGGTGTTCAGCCTCGCAGCAGTCTCAGCAGCCACCGGCAGGTAGTGGCAGAGGAGCATTACCGGAGAGAGGTAGGGACTGGGTTATGGCTATCACCTGTCCCAGGCGGAGGCATCAAATATGATAGAAGGTACTATCCCATTTATGAATATTCAGCAAAAGTTTTATTTGATTCAGGTGCCTCGCATTCATTTATTTCTGAAGAATTCCTGGATAGTATGGCTCATCATTTAGAAGAAAAATCATGTGAATAGTAGTGGAGGTTCCTCTGGTGAGTTTATGCTAACCTCGTGTTATATATAGATGAGGCTCCAGTTGTGTTTGAAGGGAACCAAATGCCAGGTCGATTATATGCTTTGCAGTTGACTGATTATGATATTATTTTGGGTATGGATTGGCTTGAGGCCTATGGAGCTATGTTTGATTGCAGGAAGAAAAGGATCAGGTTTTGTCACCCCATGGTTCTGTATTTGAATATCAAGGTATGCCTTTCTGTGTTCTAAGTTTATAATTTCTGCAATTAGAGCTAGAAGGTTGATTAATGCGGGGTGTGTGGCTTACTTAGCTTCTGTAAGTCTGGTAGAAACTAGTAAGTCAGTTGAGGCAGTTCCCGTGGTTAGGGAATTTGTGGATGTTTTTCTTGATGAGTTGCCTGGTTTAGCTCACACAAGAGGTGGACTTTACTGTAGAGTTGTTGTCGGGTACCATGCTGATTTCTAAAGCACCCTATCGGATGGCACCGGCAGAGCTCAAAGAGTTAAAGAAGCAATTGGAAGAATTGTTAGAAAAAGGGTTCATTAGGCCGAGTCACTCCCCGTGGGGAGCACCAGTGTTATTTGTAAAAAAGAAGGATGGAGCTTTCGAATGTGTATTGATTATAGAAAGTTGAATGATGTGACCATTAAGAGTAAGTATCCGTTGCCAAGAATAGATGATTTGTTTGACCAGTTACAGTCAGCCAAGGTGTTTTCTAAAATTGACTTGAGGTCAAGGTACCATCAATTGAGAATCAGAGAGGAGGATATAAATAAACAGCTTTTAGAACCCGATATGGTCACTATGAGTTTGTGGTTATGCCATTTGGGCTAACCAATGCTCCTGCAGCTTTCATGGATCTAATGAACAGAATTTTTCATCCGTACTTGGACCAATTCATTGTGGTCTTTATAGATGATATTCTAATTTATTCAGCTTCTGAAGAGGAGCATGCTGCTCATTTGAGGTTTACTCTTCAGTTATTAAGAGATAACCAGTTGTTTGCTAAATTTAGTAAGTGTGAGTTCTGGTGGAAGGAAATTCAGTTTTTAGGTCATGTCATCTCGGCAGATGGAGTGGCAGTTGATCCAAGTAAGGTAGAAGCTGTAATAAAGTGGGAAGTGCCTAAGATAATTACAGAGATTAGAAGTTTCTTCTTGGACTGGCAGACTATTATAGGTGCTTCATACAAGATTTTTCTAAGATTGCGGCACCCATGACTAGACTGACTAGGAAGGGTGTGCCATTTGTGTGTCCGGGGAGTGTCAGAGAAGTTTTATGGAATTAAAGAAAAGGCTTACTAAAGCACCGATATTGACACTACGGGCAAGAAGTGGTGGATTTGTTGTGTATACAGATGCATCTAGAAGAGGGCTGGGCGCAGTATTAATGCAGCATAGAAAAGTGATAGCTTATGCGTCCAGGCAATTGAAGCCAGCAAAGAGAATTATCCCACCCATGATTTAGAATTGGCAGCAGTTGTGTTTGCTTTGAAAATGTGGAGGCATTACTTATATGGCGAAAGATTTGAAATTTTTACAGATCATAAAAGTTTAAAGTATATCTTCTCTCAGAAGGATTTAAATCTTCGCCAGCGTAGATGGGTGGAATATTTAAAGGATTATGATTTTAGTTTGGCTTACCATCCGGGTAAGGCCAATGTTGTTGCTGATGTCTTAAGCAGGAAGGCTTATGTAAGTCACATGATGATTAAAGAATGGAAGTTGTATGAGGAGATAGCAGAAAACTCCTTGTACGTGCCAAGTAGTCAGCGACGGGCAGTACTAGCCAGTAGTACTGTAGAGCCGTCTTTGTATTGGCAGATGTTGAAGCTCAGAAAGCAAATGCAAATTTAGCTGAAATTGTGAAAATGGAAGGGGACCCTTGATGATAATTGTGTGGTTAGGCTCAGAGGCAGGTTATTTTTACCAGCGGAAAGAGAGGTGAAGCAAAGAGTGTTAGAAGAGGCTCATAAATCCCGGTACAACTATTCATCCAGGCAGTACCAAGATGTACCAGGATCTGAGAAAGCTTTCTGGTGGCCTCATATGAAAAAAGAAATAGCTGAGTTTGTTTCAAGATGTGATGTGTGTCAGCAAATTAGGGCAGAGCATCAGAAGCCTGGAGGTCTATTGCAACCGTTACCTATTCCGCAGTGGAAATGGGATGATATTGCTATGGACTTCGTGGCAGGCTTACCGAGAACAACATCAAGTCATAATGGAATATGGGTGTTTGTGGATAGACTGACTAAAGTATGCAGATTGGTGCCAGTAAGTATGTCTTGGCCAGTGGATAGATTAGCAAAAGTGTATGCTGATAAAATTATTCCCCTTCATGGTGTTCGGAAGTCAATTGTATCTGATAGAGATCCCAAATTTACTTCAGGTTTTTGGAGGAGGCTGCAGAGAGTTGTAGCACTGAGTTGAGGTATAGCTCAGCTTACCACCCGCAGACAGATGGTCAAACAGAGAGAACTATCCAGACAATTGAAGATATGTTGCGAGCTTGTTGTTTAGTTTGGGGTGGTAGCTAGGAGCATCATTTGGGTATGGTGGAATTTGCTTATAATAATAGTTACCATACCAGCCTTTGGATGGCACCGTATGAAGCTTTATATGGAAGACTTTGTAGAACACCTTTAAATTGGCATGAAGTGGGAGAGAGCCAGTTAGTGGGCCCTGAGTTAGTTCAGCAAACTACAAGTTTAGTAAAGTTTATTAAGGAAAATTGTAAACAGCTCAGAGCAGGCATAAAAGTTATGCTAATAATCGGAGAAGACCACTTCAATTTGAAGTTGGAGATTATGTTTTTCTAAAAATTTCTCCTAGCAAAGGTATTGTGAGGTTCAGTAAAAAGGGAAAGCTGAGTCCGAGATATGTGGGACCCTTCCAGGTGTTGGAAAGAATTGGGGACCAACGTATAGGCTAGATTTGCCAGCAGATTTTGCAGATGTTCATGATATCTTTCATGTCTCCATGTTAAAGAAGTGTATTGAAGACCCAGCGCAAATAATCAGTTATCAAGGAAGTGATTTGAGACCGGATATGTCCATGCCAGAATTCCGGTACAAATTACTGGTCGCAAGACGAAAAAGTTGTGAAATAAAGAAATTGAGCTAGTTAGAGTCAGATGGGAGAAATGGCTGGGTGGTGAGGATACCTGGGAGTTAGCCGACAAAATGGCTAAAGGATATCCTTACTTGTTTGAGTAATGTTTTAAATCTTTTAGATGATAGTATTTGTAAATGTATGTGTACATTGTATGTGAAATCATGTTATGAATTTCGAGGTCGAAATTTCTTTTAGATGATAGTAATGTAACGTCGCGCATTTTTCGGATCCTCGTGGATGTGTGTTTAGCGCTTGTGGTGGCCAATGTGAGGCCAATGTGGCTTGTGTGCCGTGTGTGTTGTGTTTTCTGGGGCTTACTGGGCCGACGTTTGGGCCTGCAGTACTCTAGATTGCTTAGCCTGTCATCGTGACAGGAAGGTCTGTCGCGTTCATAACGTGACAGAGGTGGCCGTCGCGTTCATGTGGCCGCCTTGGTGCGTTGAGCATCTGCATGTGCTCCACGTGTAACGCTCAGGGCAGCGGGCGTTAGGAAGGCGACGCTCAGGTCCGTCGCGACCTGGTCGCGATGCCACGATGCGTCGCGTTCTGAACCACAATAGGTTTTTAAATAACCCCAGCCAAGCAAAACGCTCAAGGTTTCTGCTCGGCCAGGGGGAGGTGCTCTGGCGAATTCGTGTGGGATTTGGCGTCTTCGGCGTGTCCTCGCTGCAGGGAGTCCGGGAGAAGCAAGGGAAACGCCGGGAGATCGCTGCATAGCCTGTTCTTCGTGAAGGTAGGTGAACTCTTCCTGCTTTCAGGGTGTAAATTGCATGGGATAGGGTTCCAATCAGTTTAATGTGTTTCTAACAATAGATAGCATGCTTAGGTATTCACAAAAGCATGAAAATGAAGAATTAAGGGTGGTTTGTATTGTGGAAATGGGCTATCATGGAGAGAGCCCAGATTAGGGTTCCTGCCTGGTAAGGCGACGGGTCCCTATGTCGCGTTCTAAACGCGACACAGCAATGTGTCGCGTTAAGGGTCAGGAGGCGACAGGTAAGTAGGTCGCGTTCTGGATATGAAGGCAACATCTCGTGGCGACGCCTTCTGAAGGCGACCCAATGGGCTGTCGCGACTTGGCCCAAGAGGCCCTGTTTGTGCATGGTTTACGCATGGGATTATCAGATTATCGTTATCGGTACGCTCAGTGTTAGTGAGCAGTGCATTGGCACTTGTGGCGCTCTGGGAAGTGCGTGGTTTACGAGGCTAGCTCACCGGTTATGTAGCTAGCTAGTAGTTTGCCTGTGGACATAGTGTTCACACGAGGCATGTGGTGTTCACGTGTTGTGGACCGTCAGTACACGAGGTTTACGTGGGATTTCACGTGGTTTGTGCGGTGCGCACGTGGTTTCTGTGTGCGTGTCAGGTAGTAGACGCCTACCGTGGTTACCTCTCCAGTTGGGTGCCCCAGGTTCTCTGTGAGCCAGGCTGTTAGCTCGAGGCTTTGTCCTGGTACTTGTGCTGTACCGTCGAGGTCTGTGTCGTCTGACCTGGACACCCTCACTCCTTAGTTTGAGTTGTACGTCCGGCTGAGGGAAAGACGACAGTGGGACAATGACTCTTGAGTTTGTTTTTAGTCACTTGTAGCGCGCTCTTAGTTGGGGGTACGGACACCAGTTTTCGACACTGGTCCCCGACTAGTCCTTTTTCCAGTACCTCACTCTAGCGAGCCCAGGCCAGGGTCTCTAGAGGTGCCAGGCATGGGCCTGCGACCGTGTGGTCCGCAGGTGGTGGTGTTTAGTTGGTCTCCACAGTTGCTTGTCTTTTTCACGTGGAGCGGCAGCTGGACCTTTCGTCCGTGGCTGCGAGACTGAGAGGTAGACCTGTGTTAGTTTGTCCGAGTTTGTTGCTGGTGTCACGAACCAGTCTACGTGGCTCGAGTGTGGCAGTCTCTACCATAGCTCGTACACATGTTGGAGTTTTGTCGTTTATTTATTACAGCTGTTTTACGCAGTCGGCTAGCGGTGAGTTCATTTATAGCTTTAATATACTGTTTAGTTGTGCTATAAATTGCTAGCATAGTTTACTGCTTTCGCACTTGTGTTTGGTTTGCTCAGTGTTGGGGGAGTTCCCTACTGAGCCAGGACTAGCGAGGCTCACCCCTACTCCCCACAGGCGAGGGCGAGGAGGAGGTTTCTCTACCGTCGTCCAGTTCGGAGCCGCGACGTAGCGGTGTTGGCCCAGCGCCTCCAGCAGTGTAGCTTTTCTTTCTTCAGTTGTACCTGTTGTACCTCGGGGTATGCCCCAGGCTTGTGTACTTTCCTTTATTTCTTTTGAAGTTGGCTATGTAAAACCTTGTATATTATAAATGCAATGGTGTGTTCCTTTGTGTTTTCACGGACTAGTGTGTGGTATCCCTTACGAGGCTTCGGCCCGTTCGCGGGAGACGGACTCGGGTCAAGCACGTTACTGGTTTAACGGGCTTGGACGAGGCATTCCGTCACAACGCGATGGCGCGAGTCGTCGCGTTTATGACGCGCAGACCGGCTGATCGTGACCCTTCTGATATCGCGACGGGTCGGCCGTCGCTATTTCAAAAGGGCAGCCCGACCCCAGAAAAAGGGGATTTAGCCTTTTTTGGGTGACCTTCCATCCCATGCTGATATAGGTACACTCTAAAATCAATATAAAATCGCAGAAAGGTGAAAGCTCCCAAAATCATGAAACTAGTTTTAAACGAAAGTAGACATGCATATCTATCACAGACATGAGTAATTAGAAAATAGACAAGGTTTGGGCATGCTTTAATAGGTACATTCAGTGACCTAAAACATGCACCTTCATGGTTTCGATTAATTGCTTAGGATGCAAGATGAATTGGGGGAAATAGGGGCGTTTGAATCCTTACATCATGAAGTATTATGATAATAAATTCGAGGCATGAGATCAAGTAGATTTAGGATTAAAGGCAAACATGAGAGCTCGGTACATGGTGACAACATGAATTTGAGCATTTAATACTCTCTTATGGAACAACAAAAATTGGAGAAAGTAGGGGCTTTCAAGATAGATGTATGGGCTACCTATGGCCGAAGTTATGTGATTTTTGCTTGAGAGATTGCCTACCTTTTTGCGCTGTAAAGATTCCTAGGGTTTAAGATGAGGTAGAAAATGAAATCCTCTTGCACCAAGCTCCTTCCTCTCCTTGCTCCTCGTCCTCAGCCTTCTCTCTTCGTTCTCTAGAGCCCCAACAACGAAATGAGGCTTGGTAGAGACGAAGTAGGGTTGTATTGGGTTGCTAATAGAGTCCTAACCTTCTAAAACTCCTCATTTCCATTAAACTCCGAATTTCTAAATTATCTCCAATTTCTCTCCTTTATCTACCTAATAGGATGGAGGAGATGTTTAATTTTGTGGGTAATGGGTTAGGATGGGATGAGGACTCCTATTTAGGATAATTACATCCCATTTAATCTTTATCTTACCTTTTTCTATTTATTACTATTTTTAGGTACAAATTTAGCTTAATTACTTCCCATCCAAAGATGGGCTCTTGGCTTTTTGGCCCATTACTTCTTGTGTGGACCATTAGTATAACCTCTACTAATTTACCTTAATGGGTTTTAGTTTAATTCTATTTATTTACCCTTTATTCTAATTTAAATCTATTTATCATATTTATTCAATTAGTTTCTTATTTTAATTCAATTTAATATTATTTATCCCAATATTTCTAACCTTCATCATTTGGGCTCTTGCTTTTGGCCCAATAACTTATGTATGGCTTAATTGTACAACTCATATACTTAATTTACTTAATGAGTTTTAATTATCCTTTCATTAGAGAAGTTATTCTTGGGCCAACAATGTCCATTAATCCAATCTAAAATGGGCTATCAATACACATTATTTAAAGTCTACCCATTGTGTTTATTTGATTTATAATCCACTTTGGTACAAGGGATAATGGGTTTTCCGACTTATTCCTTAATTAAGATAATAAGTCGCATAAATTCTTAAACTTAGTCCAAATGATTTTTCTATGTCCATGTTTCTTGATAGGTCATTAGAGAATATTATTTAAGGTGTATTACTATTTTTATGAAATTTTTATATGGTTTTTACGCATGCAATAATGGTGCGTAAGTTTTTAACTAGTTTGATTTTATTAATGATAAAATTTCAATTTATCTATATTTTCAATTTAATGAATTCTCCGGGGTACTACAAGCGAAGACTCATCAAGCCTCACATAAAGGAGGAGCCTCATATTAAAGGGGAGCCATACTCTAAGGGGGAGCAAGTAATAAGGGGAGATGTAAATTAATGATAAGTATTGTTGAACCCCTCTCCTTCAAACTCACAGATATTATTGGTAAGAAGTCTTTACAAGGGAAAATGCAAATGGTAGATCCTTCCTTTTTGGGTATTGACAAAAAGGGGGAGAGTATTATTCATGAATTTTCTGTTTAATGCTTGACCATATGTTTACGTCAGAAAATTCACATGAGTTTTGTCATCACTAAAAAGGGGGAGATTTTTGAACCACTCCTATATTTACCCTTTATTTTGGTGATAACAAAACCCAGTTTAACTTAATAATATCATCAATATATTTCATATCATGTTTCTTCCAAGAATACAATATATTCTTGCATTATAACACTAAAGTTTAAACTTTCATATCTCATGCTTTGGTTAATACAATTGCTTAATTAATGTGTGCATAACCATCTGCATATATAATCTTCAAATGCACTATAATAGTATCAAAGAAGAATGTTTTTATAAACACTATATTTTGATAGCACATATGTTCTTCTGTTTGCTCAAAATTTTTTTAAGTCCAAACTAGTGTATATATATATCATACTAACTCCGACTGTTGGAAAGTCGAAGTGGTTCAACTCCGACTCTTCGAAAGTCGAAGTGGTTAAACTCCGACTCTGGAAAGTTGAAGTAGTCCAACTCCAACTCCTGGAAAGTTAAAGTGTGATACATACTCCAACTTCTTTACAGTCAAAGTTTCTATACTTAACATTGATTGCCTCTATATTTCAAATGTTTCAAAATGTTTGTGGCGGCAACAAAAAAATTTCATATGTACTTCACATATTATCTTATATTCTCTGTCTGACTGAAGATCATTTTTGTTGTCTATCCTTCAAGGTAGGTGATATGTTGTCAGCAGAAAATAAGGAATCCTTCCTTCCTGCTAGACAAAAAGGGTCGTACCTAACATGTCTGGATGTCAGCAGAAAACATGGAAGTAAGGCAAGGTATGGGCCTTCTGTCAGAAGACCTTTTAGTCTACTCTATCTTCTGTGCCTACAGATATCTAGACTTCCCTCTACACCAAGTGTCTGTAGACAGAAGAAGAAAAGAGTAGATGAAGAAAAAGATGAGCAACGGCTAGAAGAGTCAAACGGATCTCTTCAACGGATTGTTGAAGCTACTCCATAAAGGATGAAGCAAGGCTGAAGAATAAAAAAATAGCCTTCCTGAAAATTTCTGAAAGATTGTACATCAGTGAGAAGCCTCAACGCCATACACACTCAAAGCAAGAGAGAAAAAGCTCGACCCAAGAAGAAGTGTGCACACAGCCATATGAAGTCGCATTCAAGCTTCTTTTCTCTTTTCACTCTCTTTGTGCATCATTGTAAATCTGGGGGAGAGTCTATGGCTGAGAGTTTAAGTTCCTTAGTGTTCATTTGTATAGCTCTCTGTAGCACCCCGGAAATTTTAATTACATAAAAAAATTCAAAATAAATAGAAATAAATAATTTCCATAATATCAGAGTATTTAAACATACGTGTCATTATCGTATGTGCTAAAATATATAGGAAAAATCCGTAAAAATGGGAAATCAACCCCAAACACATTCTTAAGGGGTTCCACGAAAGAATTCGTGCAATGAAAAATCCGATTAACCAAGTGAACATCACAGGGTGACCAATTATCCGAATTAGGAAACAAGTCGAAAAAAAACCAGTAACACGGGGAAATACGACACAATCATAATTAAATAAAAATGTTAGAAATATTTCTAACAATATATAATAATGACCCAATATCATAAGTGGGCCAATGGACCACATATGGCCCAAAACATCAAATGAAGCAAGAAATTACATAGAAATTCGTAACCATAAATAAGCTGAAATTAAAAAGAGGCAATTAGAGTTGAATTGGGATACAAACATGCATTCATGGCAACCCAAATTCGTGCCTACCCATCCATGGAAGTTGCTTGATGGCCAAGACTCTCTAATGGAGGAAGAAATCATCAAAATAGGAAACCAACATGCCAATCCTGAAACCCTTCTTTCCTAGTTACAATAGGACTCCTAAACACCATGGTTACTTAAATACCTTCACCAAACCTAGGTACGAATTTAGAACTTGCTGGGGTCGTGTGGAGGAGCTCTTGGTAGCTGGAGAGTAGGAGATCAAGCATACCAAGCTCATCTTCTCCCCCGTTCATCTGCTACGACCTGCACAAACCACCTCTTGAAGCCGATCAAAGGTAGGCCAAACCTAAATCCCATCGTGTAGGCTTATACCCCTGGAAAGAGGGTCGAGTCTACTTCCTAACCCAAGTGGAATGTCCAAATTCCATGCAGTATACACGGAGTATTAGGCGTTCTACAAATAGTGGTGAACACGGGTTTTCTGAAGAACGAGACTTCATCAACCCAAGAGGTAGGTTTTCTCGGGCTAAATCTTAACATCTCATCAACCAAATGTGTAGAGCATCAAGTTAGCTTTCATTGCCCTCTGGTTCATCGAATTTCATTGAGTAGATTTTGAATTATAGCGTTTTCTCAAAGTCGTGCACTTTAGGGCTTTTCCTATTCTTCGTATGTTTCATGTGATTCAAGACCGAATTAGGGAAACTCATAACATGAAAGTTATTATACTAATTATCCTCTTCAGGTTTTGTGTTGAACGTTTTGTCTAAATGTCATCAGTTGGAGAGTTATAAGCGTGGTAATAGGGTTCTGCATGAAACTACGTCTTCAGGTTACACTTGGTCTTACCTTGTATTCAACTTGATCAAAACCTATCGAAACCATCCTTATCGTCCAATCCGATTTACTGGAAGTACCCTCTATGTCTAGGTTGTTTTAAAACTGGTTTGTTTTTTTCATGCACTGTACAATTTGTTCTCTATTTTAGAACAACCCAGTGTCAAAAGAAGGAAAGACTGGTCCGCAATCCAAGCACTGTCCTTGCTCTGTCAGAGTCAGGCACGGTCCTATGAACGCGACGGCCTGATAGGTCGCGTTCAGAGGTTGATTGTGACATACCCCTTGTCGCTTTCTCAAGGCGACATGCACTACGTCGCTATACGGCTACCTGATCTGACATCCCCGTCGCGATGCTCACACCCCTGTGTCGCCTTCGGCCCCGACCCGTCGCTTCCTTATATGAGCGTGTCGCCGATAGACCCGGGCCTGACAACACCCTGTCGCCTTCCTTACATGAGCTGTCGCAATCTGACCCCGGACTGACAACACCCTGTCGCCTTCCTTGCATGATGCTGTCGCGACCTGACTCCGGGCCTGACACCCATGTCGCCTTCCTTATATGCCCATGTCGCGATCTCAGGATTTTTACCGAAACCATGTGTTTCCTTGCAAATTTTACCGTATATACCAAGGTCTGTTTAAACGTGATAATTACTGTCTAAGTTTCATGTCTTGGGTCTGATCAGTACATGATTGTTATTAAATGGCTTAAAATTGATTAACCCATTTAGAAGCTTTAATTACATGAATGCTATTCTAAGTGCTCCTTAAATGTTATGATCCATTCGTGCTACTTATGATTAATCTTCCTACTGATTCTACCATGTTTAAATGATAAGGGTTATCATAAAATCTTACAATCCATGATTAATTAAAGTGCATAGTTTTATTCCATGTTATAGGTCAAGTGCTTCCTGCGAGTTTGAGACCGATGGTTTGTGAATTGAGACACGCGTACCGCACTACACACTAGCACTATTAGGCAGCCTTTTCTTGGGAAATTGGAAACTCTCTACCGGTCATTCGAATCGGTAGACTAGCGACCTTTTCACCAAGGCCTCCGTAAATCTCCTCTGACCATGGATTCCACATGGCCGACGAGTTGGTTGTACCATTGAAGTTCCCTGAAGATAGCGTGCACTTCCTTTCTCCTCTTGTTCTCGTGAGCGTGATTTGACAATCTAGACTAAAATCATTAATGTAAAGATTTAACCAAAGTACAAGTCGTACCGTTATGCTGCCGAATTTATCTCTTGACCATTGTTATCATGAAATCATGTTCAATTACTTATTACTTGTTCCCATCTTCATCATGAACATGACATTACACATGCTTACTTATTGAAACTACATTGGCCATTATTAATGACTGTGGGTATCTACATTTATAAATTTACATGAGATGCTGACAGGGCACGGCGTGTGTCCAAGGGCGAATCTAGCCCAATGACGGCGAGTCATAGATATACTGTTAACCATGGGGTATAATGATTACTGGCGTTGCATCTGCGCTGGGAGTCCTGCTTGCTTGTTGAATGATAGATACAATACCACATACACGTGTCCTGGTGTACATTCTTGATGGATCTTTTCTAGGTGTACATTAGTGTCTACGTGCCTGATTAGTGTTACTTGGTTGTGCTTGTACATTCTTGCTTGCTTGCTTGCGTGATATGGCCATCTTGCATTTAATGCAATTAGTGATATCCTGCGTTCTTGACATCAAGTGAAATCTCGCGTGCTTGTACAAAGTGATCTATGCTAGTTCTATCTTGCCATATTGTTCCTCAATCTTATTCACTCTCTCTAGCTTACAAGTTTTATTCGTACTTGCATATCATTCATCGTACTTGCCTAGTTCTAAAATGCTAATCACTTATATCATTGCCCGCACATTGAGATATAAATCCTACTAGGCTAGTTTGCTCATCCCCTACTTTTACCCAATCTAGGTGACTATGAAGTTCAAGAGGAAGAACAAGTCGAGGATGGGAATGCGTCCGAGTGAAGAGCGTTCCATCATGAGTCTATCTATAGTTAGTTTATTTTGAGTGTTAGAACAATGTAGTAGGAAGTGATGATTAAATGTACTTTCCCTTTATGAGTCTAAGTCCTGTACTAGTTCCGTTTGAATACAAAGAGTTGAGATTTGAAATAATTTATATTGAGTTCTACATGTGGGCCCTATTATGATGTTGTGTTGATACACATTTAGTGCGTGCTAGCTAGAGGCTTTTTTGCCGATGTCCACGTCTCAAAATATCGACTCGAATTAATTATTAATATCGCTGCGTAATTCTCGGGACGTGACAGTTTAGTGGTATCAGAGAATAGGAATACCAAATAGGATAATGTCTCAGGAATAGGAGATACCTATGGAACCTAGGTCATGAAAATTAAATACAGTAGTACCTGGTGAGAATGGGTAGAGACTGGGAATATGTTAGAAATAATTAAACACTCCTACCCATTGACTCTTATAATGTATCTAGAGACATTAATTGGTTTCCATCCTTTTCTCAGGAACCTCATAACACTTTCATTCAACTGCAATGGCTCGCAACCAGTGGCAAGCTATGCAGGAACTGTGGCTGGACTTACTCAGGCCTACAAAATGTAGTTCAGGCTGGAAATCAAGCTGGAGCTGCAAGGAATGGAGCCGGTGATCTGCATCGGAATTTTAGGAGTTTAAACCCTCCTCGTTTCTCTGGATCCCCTGACCCAGACGAGGCAGAAAACTGGTAGGAAGAAATAGAAAGGATCTTCCAAGTAATGCAATGCACTAATAGGGAGAAGGTGGTACTGGCCACTTTTCAATTTACCAAGGATGCCCGAGCATGGTGGAAGGCCACATCGGCCCACCTGCCTAATATAGCTGAACTGGAAGGGCTGAATTCCTGGAGATATTCGGGGAAAATATTTCTCTGAGAGAGTGAAGGAGAAGAAAGCGACAGAATTTGCCGCACTGAAGCAGAAGGAATGTCTGTGGCTGAGTATGAGGCTCAGTTCGCGCGTCTTGCTGTGTATGCCCCACATCTGGTGGGAACAAAGACTGAAGGCTAACCGTTTCATGGATGGGCTCAGGCTCATGTTCATTGAAAGGCTCGGACCACACAATATTCAAACTTACACTGAAATGGTCCAAAGAGCTCAGCTGGTAGAAGACACCATGGCCAAGGTGGAGGGCATGAGGGGCAAGGACAACTCCAAGCCGGTCTTCGTCAGGAAGGGAGCACCTAATATTGCTCCAACCTTTCGTAACAACAACGTCAACAACAACACACAAGAGGCCGAATATCGGAAGGATATGCTGGAGATAAGAGAGCTAAGGTGGAAGGTAGGCAGTTGGCGGAAAACTGCAAATTCTGTGATAAACCAGGGCACCGAGCTGAAGAATGCTGGAAGAAGCTCGGGCTTGCTTGAGATGTGGTGGTCGTGACCACCGTATTCCTGACTGTCCAATGATGAAGGACCAACCAGGCAGAGCTCAGAATATACCACGGCGTCAGGGACGCCTTAATGCTGTCATAGAAGCTGACCTACCCGAGGAAGGGGTATGGTGGAAGGTACCATTTCCATACACTCTCAACCTGCTTTTGTACTTATTGATACTGGAGCTGCATATTCTTTATTTCCACCACATTTGCTGCAACTCTACCTGTCAAACCTGTACCCTTGAAATCCAAGATCACAGTAGCCTCACCACTAGGCTAAGAATCTGAACTCACCACTACTTGCCAAAATGTGAAACTATAATAGGAGGACACAATCTCCCTGCCAACCTTATCTATTTAGACATGAAGGGTTATGATGTCATTTGGGTGTCGATTGGCTAATTGAATATGATGTCGATGTAAACTGTCGCATAGGAGGGTCACTTTTAAAAGACCAAACTCCCAACTCTATCACTACTTGGCACCCGATATCACAAAACACCCCATCTTGATATCCTCCCTAAAGGCTTCTAAGCTGATCAACCAGGGTTGTGACGCTTTCCTAGTTTCCGTCTTGGCAACTGAAAAGAAGAAGAAACCATCCCTAGAAGACATTCCAATAGCCAGGGACTACCCGATGTATTTCCAGAGGAATTACCTGGTATACACCGGAGCGGGAGGTAAACTTCACCATCGAATTACTCCCCGGGGCAGCCCCTGTTTCAAAAGCCCCGTACCGTATGTCCCCTGTTGAATTGCAAGAGTTAAAGAGAAGATCCAAGAATTACTAGATCAATGTTTTATCAGGCTAGCACATCCCCATGGGGAGCACAGTGCTATTTGTCAGAAAGAAGGACGGGACAATGAGGCTATGCATGATTACCGTCAGTTAAACCAGTTGACAATAAAGAATAAGTATCCACTGCCCCGCATCGACGAGCTGTTGACCAGATCTCCGGTGCACAGTATTTCTCCAAGATAGATCTAAGATCAGGCTACCATCAACTAAGAATAAAGGAGGAGGATATTTTAAGTCTGCATTCCGAAGTAGATATGGTCACTATGAGTTCGTAGTTATGTCGTTTGGTTAACAAATGCTCCAGCGGCTTTCATGCAACTTATGAATAATATTTATAGGCCATACTTGGACCAGTTTATAGTGGTGTTCATTGATGACATCCTTATTTACTCCAAATCCAAAGAAGAACATGAAAAACACTTGAAGATGGCTCTACAAGTGCTTAGAGACAATCAACTCTATGCCAAACTTAGTAAGTGTGAGTTCTGGATGGAAGAGGTGTCTTCCTTGGCACATCATATCCAAGGAGGGAATCTCTGTAGATCCGTCTAAGGTGGAGGCAGTAAAGAACTGGGAAAGGCCGACAATTGTGTGGAGATTAGAAGCTTTCTGGGTTTAGCCGGTTATTATCGTCGCTTCATTAAGGATTTCTCAAAGATAGCTGTACCATTGACCCGACTACCAGGAAGGAGAATCCATTTGCATGGACTGATGAATGTGAAGAAAGTTTCAAGGCATTGAAAGAGCACGTTACCTCAGCACCCGTACTAACACTGCCAGTTGCTGGGGGTAGTTTTGAAGTATACACCGATGCATCCGGGATTGCCTTGGCTGTGTGCTGATGCAGAATGGGCAAGTTGTATGCTACGCGTCCAAACAATTGAAGAAGCACGAGGACAATTACCTGTACATGATTGGAGCTAGCGGCTGTAGTCTTCGCCTTGAAGATATGGCGTCATTATCTATATGGTGAGAAATTCATGGTGTTTTCTGACCATAAAAGCTTGAAGTATCTGTTTTCTCAGCAGGACTTGAATATGAGACAGCGGAGGTGGTTGGAGTATCTCAAAGACTTCGATTTCACGATCCAATATCATCCCGGAAAAGCAAATTCTGTGGCAGATGCTCTAAGTAGAAAGCCAATGATCACACTGTCAAGTTTATGGTGGACGAATGAAGTTATTAGAAGACTTCGCCAAGTTAAATATTGATGTTGACATCAAAGAGAAGGGATGCTTGGTTGCTAGTGTTAGAGCACAACCTACACTATTGGAGGACATCACAACACTCCAAGATAATGACCCTGTACTTGTGGAGATTAGGCTAATCTAGACCAGAGGCCGGATTTCTCATTAACAGAAGATGGAAGGATATTGTTCCGGGACCGAGTCTGTGTGCCCGACCATGCGGAGACAAAGAAAATATTATGGATGAGGCTCACAAGACCAGGTATACCATCCATCCAGGAACTACCAAGATGTATCAAGATTTGAAAGGAAGCTTTTGGTGGCCTAATATGAAGAGAGAGGTGGCGGAATATGTCGCCCGATGCTTAACATGTCAAAAGGTCAAGGCAGAACACTTGCGACCCGCAGGTAAACTCAAACCCCTAGAAATCCCAGCATGGAAATGGGAAGGTATAGGGATGGACTTCATTTTCGGACTACCCAAATCTAGAGGTGGGTTCGATGGTATCTGGGTTATTGTCGACCGCTTAACTAAGTCGGCTCACTTCTTGCCAGTGAAGAATAAGTGGTCAGTAGATGTTCTGGCCGCATTGTACGTAAAGGAAATAGTCAGATTACATGGAGTACCGGTGTCTATCGTGTCTGATAGAGACCCCAGGTTCACATCCCACTTTTGGAAAGGACTGCACTACTCCTTGGGATCTAAACTAAACTTTAGTACGGCTTTCCATCCACAGACAAGATGGTCAGACGGAAAGAACCAACAGGTGATTGAAGACATGCTCAGAGCATGTGTCCTAGATTTGGAGGAAGCTGGCACGAACACTTATCCCTCGTGGAGTTCGCCTACAATAATAGCTATCAAGCTAGCATTCAAATGGCACCATTTGAAGCACTCTACGGCAGGAGTTGCCGATCTCCAATATGCTGGTATGAAGTTGGCGAAAAACAAATGCTAGGACCTGAGATGATAAGAGAAACCACAGAAAGGTAAAGCTTATTAAAGAAAGAATGACAGTGGCGCAGCAAAGACAAAAGGCATATGCAGATAATAGAAGAAGAGACCTGGAGTTTCAGGTTGGTGAACATGTATTCTTGAAAGTGTCTCCAGGCCGTGGGATTAGGCGATTTGGCATTAAAGGCAAGTTGTCACCAAGGTTTGTCGGGCCTTCGAAATCTCGAAAGAGTCGGCGAGGTGGCATATCGTCTCGCTTTACCACCACAAATGGATGGAATACACAATGTGTTCCACATATCCATGTTGAAAAAGTATGTACGAGATCCATGGCATGTCATAGAATATGAGCTTCTGGAATTCAACAAAGACGGAACATATCAAGAGAAGCCGATTAAGATCGTGGACCGGGAACGGCGCCAACTAAGGAACAAAGTTATTCCACTAGTAAGGGTTAGATGGAATCAACGCCTGGATGAAGACGACACGTGGGAAACGAGGAAGCAATGCGCAAAAGATACCCGGAGTTATTCACAAGTAAGTACACCTCACTTGTACAAAATCTTTCTATATATGAATTTGGGGAGAAATTCTCTTAAGTGGGGGAGGGTGTAGCACCTCGAAATTTTAATTACATAAAAAAATTCAAATAAATGGAAATAAATAATTTCCATAATATGGAGTATTTAAACATACTGTCATTATCGTATGTGCTAAAATATATAGGAAAAAAATCCGTAAAAATGGGAAATCAACCCCACACATTATTCTTAAGGGGTTCCAAGAAAGAATTCGTGCAATGAAAATCCGATTAACCAAGTGAACATCACAGGGTGACCAATTATCCGAATTAGGAAACAAGTCGGAAAAACCGGTAACATGGAAATACGACGCAATCATAATTAAATAAAATGTTAGAAATGTTTCTAACAATATATAATAATGACCCAATATCATAAGTGGGCCAATGGACCACATATGGCCAAAAAAATCAAATGAAGCAAGAATTACATAGAAATTCGTAACCATAAATAAGCTGAAATTAAAAAGAGGCAATTAGTGTTGAATTAGGATACAAACATGCATTCATGGCAACCCAAATTCGTGCCTACCCATCCATGTAAGTTGCTTGATGGCCAATACTCTCTAATGGAGGAGGAAGAAATCATCAAAATAGGAAACCAACATGCCAATCCCGAAACCCTTCTTTCCTAGTTACAATAGGACTCCTAAACACCATGGTTACTTAAATACTCTTCACCAAACCTAGGACGAATTTAGAACTTGCTGGGGTCGTGTGGAGGAGCTCTTGGTAGCTGGAGAGTAGGAGATCAAGCATACCAGCTCATCTTCTCCCCGTTCATCTGCTACGACCTGCACAAACCACCCTCTTGAAGCCGATCAAAGGTAGGCCAAACCTAAATCCCATCGTGCAAGGCTATACCCCTGAAAAGAGGGTCGAGTCTACTTCCTAACCAAGTGGAATGCCCAAATTCCATGCAGTATTACTGAGTATTAGGCGTTCTACAAACAGTGGTCTGAACACGGGTGTTTTCTGAAGAACGAGACTTCATCAACCAAGAGGTAGGTTTTCTCGGGCCAAATCTTAACATCTCCTAAACCAAATGTGTAGAGAATCAAGTTAGCTTCATTGCCTCTGGTTTCATCGAATTTCATTGAGTAGATTTTGAATTATAAGCGTTTTCTCAAAGTCGTGCACTTTAGGGCTTTCCTATTCTTCGTATGTTTCATGTGATTCAAGACCGAATTAGGGAACTCATAACATGAAAGTTATTCTACTAGTTATCCTCTTCAGGTTTTGTGTTGAACGTTTTTATCAATGTCATCAGTTGGAGAGGTATAAGCGTGGTAATAGGGTTGCTGCATGAAACTATGTCTTCAGGTTACACTTGGTCTTACCTTGTATTCAACTTGATCAAAACCTATCGAAACCTCCTTATCGTCTAATTCCGATTTACTGGAAGTACCCTGTATGTCTAGGTTGTTTTAAAACTGGTTTTGTTATTTTCATGTACTGTACAATTTGTTCTCTATTTTAGAAACAACCTTGTGTCAAAAGAAGGAAAGACTGGTCCGCAATCCAAGCACTGTCCTTGCTCTGTCAGGGTCAGGCACGGATCTGTGAACGCGACGGCCGATAGGTCGGTTCAGAGGTTTGATTGCGAATACCCCTGTCGCTTTCTCAAGGCGACATGCATACGTCGCTATACGGTACCTGATCTGACATCCCCGTCGCGATGCTCACACCCCTGTGTCGCTTCTGGCCCCGACCCGTCGCCTTCTTACATGAGCGTGTCGCGATATGACCCCGGGCCGAAAACACCCTGTCACCTTCCTACATGAGCTTGTCACGATCTGACCCCTACCTGACAACACCCTGTCGCCTTCTTGCATGATCCTGTCGCGACCTGACTCCAGGCCTGACACCCATGTCGCCTTCCTATATGCCCATGTCGCGATCTCAGGATTTTTACCGAAACCATGTGTTCCTTGCAAATTTTACCGTATATTACCCAAGGTCTGGTGTTAAACGTGATAATTACTATGTAAGTTGCATGTCTTGGGTCTGATCAGTACTTGATTGTTATTAAATGGCTTAAAATTGATTACACCATTTAGAAGCTTTAATTACATGAATGCTATCTAAGTGCTCCTTAAATTATGATCCATTCGTGCTACTTATGATTAATCTTCCTACTGATTCTACCATGTTTAAATGATAAGGGTTATCATAAAATCTTGCAATCATGATTAATAAAGTGCATAGTTTTATTCCATGTTATATTGTCAAGTGCTTCCTGCGAGTTTGAGACCGATGGTTTGTGAATTGAGACACGCGTACCGCACTACACACTAGCACTATTAGGCAGCCTTTTTGGGAAATTGGAAACTCTCTACCGGTATTCTGAATCGGGTAGACTAGCGACCTTTTCACCAAGGCCTCCGTAAATCTCCTCTGACCATGGATTCCCACATGGCCGACGAGTTGGTTGTACCATTGAAGTTCCTGAAGATAGCGTGCATTCCCTTTCCTCTTGTTCTCGTGAGCGTGATTTGACAATCTAGACTAAAATAATTAATGTAAAGATTAAATAAATACAAGTCGTACGTTCGTTATGCTGCCGAATTTATCTCTTGACCTGTTATCATGAAATCATGTCAATTACTTATTACTTGTTCCCATCTTCATCATGAACATGACATTAACATGCTTACTTATTGAAACTCTCATTGGTCATTATTAATGACTGTGGGTATCTACATTTATAAATTTACATGAGATGCTGAAGGGCATGGCGTGTGTCCAAGGGCTCCATCTAGCCCAATGACGGCGAGTCATAGAATACTGTTAACTATGGGGTATAATGATTACTGGCGTTGCATCTGCGCTGGGAGTCCTGCTGCTTGTTGAATGATAGATACAATACCACATACACGTGTCCTGGTGTACATTCTTGATGGATCTTTTCTAGGTGTATTAGTGTCTACGTGCCTGTTAGTGTTACTTGGTTGTGCTCGTACATTCTTGCTTGCTTGCTTGTGTATATAGCCATCCTGCATTAATGCAATTAGTGATATCCTGCGTTCTTGACATCAAGTGAAATCTGCGTGCTTGTACAAAGTGATCTATTGCTAGTTCTATCTTGCCATATTGGTCCTCAATCTTATTCACACTCTCTATAGCTACAAGTTTTATCGTACTTGCATATCATTCATCGTACTTGCTAGTTCTAAAATGCTAATCACTTATATCATGCCCGCACATTGAGAAATAAATCCTACTGGGGCTAGTTTGCTCATCCCCTACTTTTACCCAATCTAGGTGACTATGAAGTTCAAGAGGAAGAACAAGTCGAGGATGGGAATGCGTCCGAGTGAAGAGCGTTCCAATCATGAGTCTATCTATAGTTAGTTTATTTTGAGTGTTAGAACAATGTAGTAGGAAGTGAGGATTAATGTACTTTCCCTTTTATTGAGTCTTAGTCCTGTACTAGTTTCCGTTTGAATACAAAGAGTTGAGATTTGAATACAATTTATATTGAGTTCAACATGTGGGCCCTATTATGATGTTGTGTTGATACACATTTAGTGCGTGCTAGCTAGAGGCTTTTTTGCCGACTGTCCACGTCTCGAAATATCGACTCGAATTAATTATTAATATCCGCTGCGTAATTCTCGGGACGTGACACTCTCAGTATGTTCTTTCTTTTCTAAGAAATACTTGGTTCATTGTAGACTGTATACAGTGTTCCTCTTCCTGTGTGAAGAGAAGGTCGCGGGGTGCTGGTTGTTTCTGTCCAGCATTGGGACTGTACACAGTGTTCCCCTTGGGTTAAAGGAAGAACCTAGCTGGGGTTGGTGTCAGCAGAACATAACTAGGGGTTTAAGTCTAGCAGAACCGTATTGGGGTTTGTTCTAGGAGGGTGGCTTCTTGACTTGTAACAGAAGTGAGTTTCCTTCCACTCGGAAGGAGAGGACCAGTGGAGAGCTGCGGGTTTGTATATCCTTGGGAGGATTGTACCCTGGTTAGTGAAATCTCAAGATTTGCTGGGGACTGGACGTAGGTCTTCAACTTGAGAAGTACCAAACCAAGATAAAATTTCTGTGTTCTTGTGTGATTGTTTAAATTTGCTTTCGCACTGCTACTCTATCTCCGCACACAACTACATTCACTAACCGAAGTTTTCAAGTGGTGATTTTTGTGTTTTAATTTCAGTATTTCTACCGCTATTCTATTCACCCCCCCCCTCTAGAAAGCTTCCTGCCATATCATCTGCGGGCCAACACATACTTATGCCTGTAGATTATGCTTTTCATCTATGAACTATGAAGCGTCTATAAGGAAAATGATGAAGGAAATAGGGAGAAAAGAAAGATGGAGCACTACTTCTTGATGTGTACGTGATCGCCAAACATACAAGGGTGTCGAAGGAGCACTACAAGAAAAAGGCTTTAGAGACCGATATAGAGACTGATATTTTCGGTCACTAATTAGTGACTGAATTGTGACTGAAAATATTCGGTCGCGAAAAAAATATTATAGTGACCGATTAAATGTCAGTCCTTAATCAGTCACTAATTAGTGACCGAATAGTGACCATTGAGCGTTCAGTGACTGAATTTTTCCATTTTTAAGAAAATGGAAGAAATTTTTTGCGACCGAATATATTCAGTCACTAATCGGTAACGAATTAGTGACCGATTTTATTTCAGTCACAGATTTTCACCGGTTTCCCAGGCATGGAAGAGAGGTTTACGACTGATTATTTTCAGTCACTAATCGGTCACTATTAGTGACCGATTAGTGACGCGAAAATAATCAGTCTCTATAGCTGACGGGTTTAGAGACTGAATAGCGACCAATATTTTTCGATCGCTAATGTCTCTTCTTCTCCCCCCCTACTCTCGCACGCTCTCTCTCTCTCTCTCTCTCTCTCTCTCTCTCTCGCCGTCGTGGGTCGTCAGGAGCCGTCGTCGTGCGCCGCTGTGGGTCGCCGAAAGCCTCTATCAGACCTTGCCGGTGTCGTTTTTATCTTCTCCTCCAGTAAGCCTCTCTCTCTCTGTCTCTCTCTCTCTATGCGGCGGCCGACGTTGTTGGGGGGGGGGGGGTTTCTCGGTAGTGGGTGAGGGGGCTTGGCGGGGTGGGGGCAATGGTGGGGTGGGGGGCGCAGTGGGGTGGGGGGGTTCGCAAGTGAGGAGGGAGGAGGGGGGGGGGGGGGCTTCGCAGGTGAGGGGGGGGTGCTTCGCAAGTGAGGGGGGGGGCCTTCGTAGGGAGGGTTCCGGCGGCAGACAGTGTGTGGGGGGCGGGGTTTCCTGTAGTGGGTGAGGGGAGCTTGGCGGGGTGGGGTGGGTGCGGCGGTGGGGTGGGGGGCGCAGTGGGGTGGGGGGGTTCGCAGGTGAAGGGGGGGGGGGCTTCGTAGGTTCGCAGGTGAAAGGGGTGGTGTGCTTCACAGATGAGGGGGGGGGGCTTCGTAGGGGGGGTTCCGGCGGGAGGGTGTCTGTCGGGGGAGGGACTTGCATAGGGTGGGGGGGGGGGCTTGCGCAGGGAGGGAGGGTTCTGGAGGGGGGGTCCCTACTGGGGGGGGGGGGGGTTGCGCAGAGATTACAGAAAGCTGCCGCCAAGGCCAGTGTGGTATCAACTGCTGATCATCATCACACATATTTTCCTCTGTTATTCTGTATTGGAAAATGAGACTTCACAGAGAGATATCAAAACAATCGACGCTGCCTTCCTACTCTGTGTGTGTATATATATAGCAACAATGAATAGCAGAGACACTTCAATTTTCGGCCAGGCTACGGGTTTTAAGAGAGAACAGATGAGCGCCAATTGGGTGTGATGATTGTTGTCCTATTTGATTTCTTTTTCTTTGTTCATCTCAATTGATCTTGTGTTTTTTTTTAAGAGAAAGACTTTTTGTACTCTTTGGAGCGGGCTAAGTATATTATATGGGTTAATGGGTTTTACTCTCATATGTGTCTGGGATAGATATGGTATTCATCTGTCTAAGAGAGTGGAGAAAAAGTATTTCTCTTCTTTCTTCAGAGGGGTTATCTGCTCGCTCCAATACTTGCGCATTGGTGTGGACCTTAATATTTCAAGGATAAATATTTGGGGGACAGTACCAATCTATCTCAGAGGGTGCAGAAAACATCCTTCTTTCCTGCAGGGTGTGTGTGTTTGTGTTCTCTCTCTCTCTCTCCTCTCTCTCTCTCTCTCTCTCTCTCTCTCTCTATATATATATATATATATATATATATATTATCCGATCAGCTTATTTTGTAAAAAAAAGAATACTTGTTGCATATTAAGTGCACAATAAAATTGATCGGCTTGCTTAACTCTTATGACATTGATCTATATGGAAGTAATAGGGTATAAATTAATATATATTTTTTATGGGGCAAATTAAAACATCTAACGTCCCTTATGTTGTCACCATCATGTGAAGTGATCACATGAGAGTTGCAAATTATTAATTTGCTGCACAGTTAAGTATTCGGCAAGCATTGCTTTTTAAAAAAGGTTAATAACAAGCTTTATTAAGATTAAAAAATAGAATAGAGGGTAAAGGCCACATTGAGGACAATGGGGGCATATCCTAGAAGAAGGGTAAGAACTTTTGGACAATGTTAAAGTTAATCTAAAAAGAAGAAGATCTAAATTAACAGACTATACAGTAAATATAAAAAAATAACCTAAACCATAGATAGTAACCTCAAATATTTACAAAGATAAAATATTTTAAGAAAAGATACAACAGAGTAGAGATCGTGGACAAAAACTTGGGTGATGGGAGATGATGATCTTGTGCATCATCTTCTTTGTCCTGATTATACTTCTTTGACGAATAATCTCCAATTCCAATCTCGTGTGCTTCAAAGAAAGTTTCACTGGTCTAGAGATTTTTTATGCAATCTCTTAACATTTAGATAAAAAATGTTGATATTAATTAGATCTCAATATTTGACTCCACAAATTTTGTAAAAAAGATATGAAGACGAATCCACAATAAAACAATCAATAATATCGACAAAATGGCTAGATATCCTATACTTGATCGGATAAACGATTTATCCAGCTAACTGGGTAGGTAGCATTGCTCCTGCAAAAATCATATTATTTTTTAACCTCTAGTCCGTGTCTAACGCATTGATCACCACCATTATTTTTGGTACATATGACAATGAAATTTCTCTCTTGTCGGTTAGGGCCATATTTACAAATTTTTGGTAGACTCCTTCGCTGGGTTCTCCACATTAGTGTGTCCTGCACCGTCTCTCTACTGTGGATTTAGTTTCTTACATCTCACTTAAACACGAGGAATTCAATAAGCCAATGCAAACTCTAATGAGGTTACATCTCAATTTAGGAATAAAAAAATGAGTACAAACTCTTCCTTGTAGATATTAGATCCTTAATTCGAACTTATTTCAATAAAACACTATTATATAGATTGCTTTTAATTGCTTACTTTCAGTTTAGTGATTAGTATTGCATTTCTTACTTTAATGCAATTCATTTACATGTATGTGTGAATTTGGTTTATTATTGCACTTGTTCACATGTATGATTTTATTTTCATTTTATTTTCATATTTATGTGGTATTTAAATTTGATCTATGCATGCATAGCAATTTAACACTACACACACCTCACGAGAGCGTGTTAAGCCCGTGTCAATGAACCTTCCCGTTCAAAACTTTGGGATTGATGTGCACGAGTCTTATTTTCAATGATGAGAACGTGTATATCTAACTCAAAGTCTTGAATTGTCCCATTTTGGACAGTCTGTGACTGTTTGATCACAGTTAGGTAGTCATTTACTATGTGTTTGTATTATTTGTTGAAAATTTTGGGTGCGTCTACTCACTCCTCTCTGATATACCTTTATTGATTTAGATTATTTTCTTAACCAATTATTTTCTTAACCACTTATATAAGTGTTTAAGAAAATATATTAATCAATAAATATTTTGGTATATCAGAGAGGTGTGGGGAGATGCTGCCGAAATTTTCAGCAAATTATACAAACACATAGTAAATGGCCATCTGAGTGCGATCAAATATTCACAGATGGGTAAAAGTGATAATCTAAATAATATATCCTTCATATCATTTCGTTCGTTGCGTCGAACGATGTGTGCGTTTGAATTTTAAAGTTATTTGTCTGTTAATATTGGTTGAGCGCAGGAAAAAAAATGGCTTCAGACCGTTCATGGATGTATCGTAGAATAGTTGATCATGTGGTGTCTGTGGAGTTTAGGGTCGGAGTTGAGACTTTCATTCAGTTTGCATTGGGGAATCCAAATGCAGCAATAGACAGCGAAGGTTGCATCCAATGTCCTTGTATGATTTGTAAAAATTTGAAGTGAAATTCACCATGGGAGGTTCAACGCCATTTATACAAAAAAGGGTTTGTTGAAGGTTATATGAATTGGACATGTCATGGTGAGGAGCTCTGGTCGCACGAGCCTAGTAATGTGGAAGGCACAAGTACGTATGTGGATATGGTTGTAGATGCTGCTGGTCCCACATTCAATGTACATGAGGATCCTGTATACGCTGAAGACGTGCCGAACAAGGGAGCTGAAAGATTCTATCAGTTACTTAAGGATGCTGATGAGCCATTGTGGGATGGTCCATTATGGGATGATTGTCAAAAACACACTCGGTTGTCAGCGGTGTCACAATTGCTGAACTTGAAATCTGAATTTCATATAAGTGAGAATTGTTTTGATCGTCTCCTCCTCATCATCAAGAGCATTTACCTCAAGATGAGAAGCTGCCTCCAAATTTTTATCGTGGCAAGAGGATGGTCAATGATTTAGGACTTGGATATGTGAAAATAGATGCATGTCCTAATCATTGTATGTCGTATGACAAAGAGGATGCAGATAATGTATCATGTTCAGTTTGCCATCATGATAGGTTTAAACATAAAAGAGGGGCCAATTCTAGGGGAAAGGATATACCTTATGTGTCATTGCGATATTTTCCCCTTACACCCAGACTGCAGCGGATGTATATGTCTTCAAAGATAGCTCGACATATGAGGTGGCATGCAGAAAGAGTACATCGGGATGAGAATATTATGACTCATCCTGCAGATGGCGAAGCTTGGACTCATTTCAACCATGCTCATCCTATCTTCTCAAGGGAGTCACGTAATGTGAGGCTTGGTTTGTGCACAGATGGATTCAATCCATTTGGAGGTTCAATGGCTTCCTACTCCAGCGAGCCAGTGTTCGTGACACCATACAACCTTCCTCCGAGCATGTGCATGAAGCGAGAGAATTTGTTCGTGTCTTTATTGATTCCTAGTCCTAAAAGTCCTACAAAAAATATAGACATCTATCTCAGACCATTGATTGATGAATTGAAATTATTATGGATTGAGGGGGTCAATACTTATGATGCATCTAGAAAGCAAAATTTCACCAAGAGGGCAGCATTGATGTGGACGATACGTGATTTTCCTGCATGGAATGCTATCTGGTTGGAGCACACATGGGAGGCTAGCATGTCCTTACTGTATGGATAATACCAAATCATTTGTACTTAAATGTGGTGGGAAGTCCTGCTGGTTTGATTGCCATCGACAGTTTTAGCAGCTGATCACCCTTTCAGAAGACAAAAAATCATTCCTAAAGAATAGAATGGAACGAGATGAAGTTATATTCAAGAGGTTGTCCGGTCATCATATGGCAGCATGTGTAGAAAATTTGCCAGATATCACACAACTGATGGGCAGTACTCGACACCTTTCAGGTTTTGGAAGGAGCACAACTGGGTGAAGAGAGCATTTTCTGGGAGCTACCTTATTGGTCGACTCTTCTTGTGCGGCACAATCTAGACGTGATGCATATCGAGAAAAATGTCTTGATAATGTGTTCAACACCGTTATGGACATAAAAGGTAAAGCAAAGGACAACGGGAATGCACGTTTGGACTTGTCCATGCTCTGTAAACGTCCCGAGTTAGAACTTGTTGAAGTAAATGGGAAATCAATTAAACCAAAAGCAGTTTATATGCTTGGAGGAGGACAAGTAAAGGAAGTGTGTCAGTGGCTGAAACAGTTGAGATTTCCTGACGGTTATGTGTCTAATATTGCTCGTTCTGTCAACGTCAGTGAGGGAAAAATATATGGAATGAAGAGTCATGACTGCCATGTGTTCATGCAAAGCTTGCTACCTATTGCATTTCGTGACATGTTTTCGAAGCCTCTATGGGGAGCATTGTCTGAGCTGAGTCGATTTTTCACGATTCTGTGTGCATCAGAACTCAGGCTTGAGGATGTGCAAACTATGGAACATAATGTGGTCACCATCGTATGCAAGTTAGAGAAGATATTTCTGCCTGCATTCTTCGATTCGATGGAGCATTTACTCGTACATCTACCATATGAAGCTAAAGTCGGAGGGCCAGTACAATATAGATGGATGTATCCATTGAGAGGTATAGCAAATATTAACTTTTTTCTTCTTAGAATTGCACCTTATATATGATATGTTTCCTATTTGTCTTATACATTGTTGATGTAGGTGTATACATGACCTCAAAATGAAAGTCTGAAATAAAGCAAAAGTGGAGGGTTCTATTGCTGAGGCATACATTATGGAGGAAATCTCAAACTTTTGTTCGATGTACTTTGAAGCAGACATACAAACTCGTAGTACTCAACCTCCACGTAATGATGATGGGGGGGAATCTGTGTGTTCAGATCGACTCTCCATATTTAATCATCCTGGACGGCCTTCGGACGTTCTTCAACTCGCATGCTGGATGACAGAGAGTTATGCGCCGCAGAGATATATATTCTTTAATTGTGCTGAGCTAGAGTGTTATGTTGAGTAAGTGCTAAACTCACAATTTATTGTGTATATAACTTCTTTGCCCTTATTCTAGCTATTGAAGGTGGTCTTCTATTCATATTGCAAACAATTGATTCAGAAATAATTCAAAGAAATCCACATCTCACTGATTATGAGGTTGAAAAAGAACGAGAGAAGTCATTGGCCTTATGGCTAAGAAAACGCGTAAGTGTACATGGTCAAAGAGTATTCAAGATAAGTTATGTTCACTTTTAACTAGTCTTCTCTATACGCAGGTTGAACAAGGTTTAATTACTGATGAAAGAGTTCGTCAGATAGCCTATGGCCCATCAAAATTGCACAGAACTATCCTAGATTTATTGTGAATGGGTATAGATTTGATGCAAAAGACTATGGGCAGATAAATACCATGAACAGTGGTGTATGTGTTAAAGGAAGTACATACAATGAAAGTGAATATGACTACTATGGTATTGTAGAGGAGATCTTACAGTTGCAATATCTAGGACAAGACAATCTATATCAAGTGTTATTCTGTTCAAGTGTCATTGGTTTGATCGAATTCCATTCGAAATGACACAACACATGGGATTGTCGAGCTTAAACATAAGTCGAAATTGAATACTTATGAGCCATTCATTTTAGCCACACAAGCCCAGCAGGTGTACTATACAAGCTATCCATCATCTACAAACAAAGAACGAAATGATTGGTGGGTAGTTTGCAGAGTTAAGTCAAGACTATTCTCTGATTATGAATTGGACATGACTGATCAGACACCTGAAGAGGTCAATGCAGAATTCTTTCAAGAAGACTTGGTTGAAAATGTAGAGTTGACAGCTCATATTGCAGAAGATGAATCTGAAGCGCCAATTTTCTTGTCTCAAGAAAATGAGGTCGAAGAAGTCGATCCACGTGAGATAAAAGGGAGTAGTGGAAGGCGAACAGATATTGAATGTGAAAGTTCTGATGAGGAGGAGGAATATACCAGTGATGAATGTGAAGATGATGATGAAGATGGGGCTGAATTAGATATATTGTCATCATCTTAGGAGGAAATGGATATCATTTAAAAATGGGTAGAATTTTTTCACATCTGTTTAGTATATTTAAAGTAGCCCACTTTCAATATAAGCAATATACTAATGAACATTAATTTTTTATGTTCCCTATGAAGATATGGTGCGTGGAGCACGATCGAGCTCCAGTTCTGGGAGGAGCAGCTGTGGGAGGGGTTTGTTCCAGGCATCAGGTTTGTATATTTTTCTTTGTGTATTATTTATACATATTATTAATGCCATTAAAATTGTTACAGCTTCTGGTTCTTCGTCTGTCCCTCCTCTTGTAGCAACATGTATGTATATTTAAAGTTCTACTTTCATTGTGCATTGATCCTTATGCCATAAAATTCTTACAGGTTTGGGTGAGTTTACACCTCCTCATCCTAGAGTACTAGGTATGTATATTTAAATTGCAAGTATTTATATAGTCATTATTTATACATATTATTAATTCCTAAAATTGTTACAGCTGCTGGTCCTTCCTCTGTGTCTCCTACGTAGTAGCAGGTATGTATATTAAAGTTCTACTTTCATTGTGTATTGATCCTATGCCATAAAATTTTACAGGTTTGAGTGAGTTTACACCTCCTCATTATTATGCCATATATTCTTGTTACAGCTACTGGTCTAGCCTCTGTGTCTCCTCCTGTAGCAGTAGGTATGTATTTTTAAAGTTGTACTTTCATTGTGCATTGATTCTTATGCCATTAAAATGTTACATGCTCGGGTCAGTCTACACCTTCTCCTCATACAGTAGTAGGTATGTATATTTAAATTTCAGGGTATTTGTATAGTCATTATTTATATTCTTGTACATTACTTATGTCGTTGTGCATTTTTGTCCAGGTCCGGTGCCAGAGGATGCTGTTAGTCTCCAGGAGGGGGGAGGCAGTTTTTATGACAGCACTCTGCGGGAGGTGTGGATCAATGGGTACGTAATAAACTTATATGTATCTTTTATTAAGGAGGTATATTTAGTTTATAAATTCATAGTAACAAGTTACATAATTACAGTGATAAAATAGAGCCGCCCAAGCGTCTCAATTTATCACAAGAACAATTCAGTCACACTTTCCTGGGCCTATTCATAGATTCAATGATTTCCCGATGGAGGTCCAGGAGTTGTTGTATCAGATGTTCATGGTATGTAATTTCTTATTATAATTTATTTGTTTTCTTATTCCTACATACATTCAGTTAACTAACACTTATCTGTATAGAGCAATCATCGATTCACGCGTCGTTCGGACGAGGCGCGGTCTCGATTAGTATGGACGATGACCGCCCGATCAAATTTTAAGCATTTATTGTATAATGCGAGGAAAAATGCACAGAAAGTTTCTCAGAGTGCAGACCCGACTCTTTGGAGGGAGCGGGCACCGACATGGATGAGGAGTGACTACTGAGAAAGTCTGTTCAACATATGGACTACAGAGAGATGGCAATAAACCTCCACAACAATGAAAGTGAATCGGCTGCCAATCCAGAGGCCAACATGCATACAAGTGGGTCCGTCTCCTTTGCGACCCATCAGTCCAAATTGGTAAGTAATATGTCCGTTTGTGATATCTTTTATTCATATAGGTACTCATTTATGTCATGTTTTTATGTGAAATAGGAAAATGAGCTAAAACGGCCTCCGACATTTCAGGAGTTGTTTGATAAAACACATAAGAAAAGGGAACGATCAGTATTAGCGACAGAGCCGAGAGGTTGCAATAAGTATTTACAAGGTATTCACTATTTAATTTTTCTTGTTACAGATTAATATTACATTGTCTTTTTTTTTTGCAGGAGTCGTATAGCCAACAGATGACAGAGAAGTACGTCGGGGGAGAGGAGTAGCCGGAGTTAGATCCTGAGGTATAGTTGCGGCATCTGGTTCCCCAAATAAAGGTCATGTGTATGGTTTTGGGCACAGTATGGACACGAGAAGGATGCTATCTGGTGGCTCGACTTCATCCTTAGACTAGTGCATTCACCACACCTGGTGCTCCAAGTACTTCTCCCAGTGAGATAATGGGCTTCATTGTAGATACATATCTGGTTTGGAGTCTCGTCTGGCCCAGATGATGGAGACTTGTGTGGTCCAGATGATAGAGACTCGTTTACAGACGCAGGTGTCCGACGCAGTCCAGGCCCAGCTCTCCCAGGCCCTCTCCCAGGCTATCTCCCAGGCCCTCTCCCAGATCAGCATTCCTCCTCAAGCAGCACCATCGACATCAGCACAGCCCCTCATGTGAGTAAATTGATTTTATTTAGCTTTTGTATTTTAACAGTCAAGTTAGTTTAAGTTTAGTTTAGTTTAATCGACGCACAAATTCATCTTAAGCAAGTTAGTTTAGTTTAAAAAGGAAGAACTAGCAAGGTTTGAGGGTCCAAATTTAGAAATACTAATGCGATTGGCCTCCGGTTTGTTCCACCATGGTCGGGGCGATGATGTGACTTGTGAAAATTGACGGATTTCAATTCGGACACCCGGTTTGAGCTCGACGCTCAAAAATTACATTAAGCAAATTACTTTAGTTTAAAACTGAAGAACTTAGGTTTGGGGGTCCAAAATTAGAAATACTAATCCGATGGCCTCCGGTTGTTCCACCATGGTCAGGGCGATGAGTGTGACTTGTGGAAACTGACGGAGTTCAATTCGGACTCCCGGTTTGAGCTTGACGCTCAAATTCCATTTAGCAAATTACTTTAGTTTAAAACTGAAGAACTTAGGTTTTGGGGTCAAAAATTACAAATACTAATCTGATGACCTCCGGTTTGTTCCACCATGGTCGAGGCGATGAGTGAACCTGTGGAAACTGACGGAGTTCAATTCGGACTCCCGGTTTTAGCACAACGCTCAAATTCACATTAAGCAAATTACTTTAGTTTAAAACTGAAGAACTTAGGTTTGGGGGTCCAAAATTAGAAATACTAATCCGATGGCCTTCGATTTATTCACCACGGTCGGGCGATGAGTGGACTTGTGGAAACTGACGGAGTTCAATTCGGACTCCCGGTTTGAGCACGACGCTCAAATTCACATTAAGCAAATACTTTAGTTTAAAACTGAAGAACATAGGTTGGGGGTCCAAAATTAGAATTGCTAATCCGATTGGCCTCCGATTTGTTCCACCACAGTCGAGGCGATAAGTGGACTTGTGGAAACTGACGGAGTTCAATTCGGACTCCCAGTTTGAGCTCGACGCTCAAATTCACATTAAGCAAATTCGTAGCAACCCGGAAATTTTAAATTCATAAAAAAATTCAAAATAAATGGAAATAAATAATTCTATAATACCAAAGTATTTAAACTTACGTATCATTATCGTATGTGCTAAAATATATCAGAAAATTTCGTAAAAATTAAATCAACCCCAAACATTATCACTAAATGTTC